>JAASAY010000135.1:0-208966 GCA_014822085.1 Fusarium stilboides
GTAGCTCACATTCCCTCCCCCCCTAAACTGCCCCTACCTCTAACAATCCTCCTCTCTCCTCGCTCCTCCAGCTCTCTCTTCTCCGGCCTTTCCCTCTCCACTCTCTTTGCAGTTTGCCCATTTCCATCCATCCATCCACCACCACCACCAATCTCAGCCGGTCGAGCTCCTGTTTTCGCTCATCGTCAATTTCTCTCCTCGAACGTCGCTCTTTTCTGCTCTGCTCTTCTTGAGCTCGACTTGGACCTGAGCATCGTCGTCCTATCTCGACTTTCTCCTCGACACCGACTCTTGGTCCTCGGAACTCGTCTAATCTCCCCTTGCGCGTCAACCACCCGACAACCTTTGTCGGTCGATCACGATGAATTCTCAAGGTGCCAACGATGTCTCCCCCGAGGCCATGCAGTCGCGAATTCAGCAGGCCCGTCGCGAAGCCGAAACTCTCAAGGACCGCATTAAGAGGAAGAAGGATGACCTCGCCGACACTACTCGTACGTGCCTCCCGATTTTCCAGCCAGCCCGGTGGCTATGGCAAAACATACAATGATGGCTATCGGACAACATTGTTGATGCATTGGCTCGCGTCTCGCCAATGTTCTGCTCATACTAAGGAAATCAATGCTAACTCGGGGTTTTCAATCTTCTAGTTCGTGCTGTCGCGCAACAGGCTCATGAACCTATCCCCAAGAACCAACTTATGAAGGCCAAGCGAACACTTAAGGGTCACTTGGCTAAGATCTATGCTATGCACTGGTCAACCGATAGAAGACACCTAGTTTCTGCCTCTCAGGATGGAAAGCTTATCATTTGGGATGCGTATACCACCAACAAGGTCCACGCCATTCCCCTTCGCTCTTCATGGGTTATGACCTGCGCCTACGCCCCCAGTGGCAATTTTGTCGCTTGCGGTGGTCTCGACAACATCTGCTCCATCTACAACTTGAACCAGCAACGCGATGGTCCCACCCGTGTCGCCCGTGAGCTTTCTGGCCACGCCGGTTACCTGTCTTGCTGTCGATTTATCAACGACCGCAGCATTCTAACATCGTCTGGTGACATGACTTGTATGAAGTGGGATATCGAGACGGGTCAAAAGGTTACTGAGTTTGCCGACCATCTTGGCGACGTCATGAGCATCAGCCTCAACCCAACCAACCAAAACACCTTCATCTCCGGTGCTTGCGATGCTTTCGCTAAGCTCTGGGACATTCGCGCCGGCAAGGCTGTTCAGACCTTCGCTGGCCACGAGTCCGACATCAACGCCATCCAGTTTTTCCCCGATGGCCACTCCTTTGTTACCGGATCCGACGATGCTACTTGCCGCCTCTTCGATATTCGCGCGGATCGCGAACTCAACCTCTACGGGGTAAGTGTGGGTCTGGTAAATTGGCTCTCAATAACGCTAACTCAATTGGTAGTCCGAGTCTATTCTTTGCGGTATCACCTCCGTGGCCACGTCCGTATCTGGACGACTTCTTTTCGCTGGTTACGATGACTTTGAGTGCAAGGTAAGCTTTGTTTGCTTGTGAATTCACAAGTAACTTGCCATGAAGACACGCGTCATGCTAACAAAGTAACAAGGTCTGGGACATTACCCGAGGTGAAAAGGTTGGCTCTCTGGTTGGCCATGAGAACCGTGTCAGCTGCTTGGGTGTGAGCAACGACGGCACAAGCTTGTGCACAGGATCGTGGGATTCTTTGGTAAGTAATCTCAGCATATTCAGACTAACGAAGTTCTGTCTCTTTAATGCAATGAAACATTGGCTAACATCCCCTTTAGCTTAAAATCTGGGCCTACTAAATGCTGTTTGCGACCATGAACCTTTTTGTCTGGATATATGAATGCCAGCACGTGCCGCGGACTCTATACCATCTGCGTTCGGACGACTATATTGCCCATCGAATCCGAACACCAAGGACGCCTACCTTGATCGCGACTATTAGCGAACGCAGGACGACGTGACGAACCGCACCTTACCTCCAACACATACCCTTACCAACGACTCTCCCCAACCGAACGCGAGCACTCGAATACGGGCTATTAACTCGTGGTGGATTTGGGGAAGAAAATACACTGGCTGATGCGATACCTCCTTTTCATTTATTATCTTTTTTCGCTGTTTTCCCCTTTTCCTGTTTCCCTCGCGCCTGCAAAATTCTCTGCACCATAGTTTCCCCTTTTCTGACGCATTCTGGGCTGTTAGTAATGGGTGGTTGTATTATTGGATGGGTTTCCTCTGTGTTCTTCAGTTGCCCTCTGTATGCGTATTGACTCTCAGCGGCATACGTCTTTCGGTTCTAGCCGTTTCTATCGCAAAACGAATAATTCAAGGAGCCAAGGTCTGGAAAGCTGAGGGGGACCAATTTTATATGAGGGGAATCCATGGGAGTTGACGGTTATACCGAGCAAAAATTTCAGACCTCGAGATAATACATCATGATGTTTCAAACTACGCACATTTTCGCCTTTTCGTCTTGCCGCTCTACGCCTATGTCTCCCAGCCAAAACTTCGACCTGGAGCTCTCCTCGCGCATTCGACTTTATTCACATCGTCTTAGCAATTTGTATTATCGGGAACTCGGAAACATCACCTGCCACCAGCTGGGTTATGTCGAGATGATGGGGAAATTATAGATTCTTGCCAGAAGGGGTAGGTGCTTATGTGAAGAGGTCATACTTCCTCTGGCATTGCCTGGTTCACTTCTTGGTGTCTTTTCAACTTTCTGTTTCGGTTTTTTACCCTACAAGATAGGATATAGGGTCAAACAAGTTGGTTGAACCCGGTATATAAGCAGGGAGGTCAGCCTTTCTCAGGTGCAGGCCCGTTGCAGCAGGACGGGTGGTGGGTTACATGGTTACTAGAAGGACAGGCAATCGTGAAGGACAGTATATAAGTTTTAATACCATCTCGAAGCCATACGTCCATTTTACCCATCAGTGACATCTCCGAGTACTGGAGTAGTAACCACAGAAGAAAGAAGAGGTATAGGGTACATGCGAGTTCGGACGATAGTCGAGGCAGTTTCTTGCTGGTACGTAGCACTCATGAACTCTTGTCCAGCAATTCGAAGATGATGGGGTATCAAGAAATCATAGCATGTATCCTTTCGAGCGAGGTCCATTAAGGTGGTGTTCGTTGTAGACCGTGATATTTGTGAGCAATACAACACACCAGGCTAGTGGTCGATCTTGCTGCACATAAGAAACGGAGCATACTTGGGAGTACTCTAATATACTACATCTCATAAGGGAAGATTCAGGAAGCCCAGGAGGAAGACCACAGCGGCCTTTTCCTCAACACAATCGGAGGTATCATGTTTAACGGAGGATATGATAACATTCATATCAGGACTAAGACCAATCCCATGCGCAATACGTGTTGCATACGTGTCTTTTGAGAGGATACGCTAAGTCTCATGCGCAACGATACACGGAGACAGCAAAGACACGTTCCCTTACGATTATGCAACTTGTACCTAGGGTTGTGAAGGCAGTCAAGTGCTGTAGAATACCTTAGAGTACAAGCTATTTACGATCCTGATCTTGACGATCAACTTAGAATATCATATAGACCATTGACCCTTGGAAAAATTCGAAAGTCTGGTAGCTGGAGGCTCTGAAAGTATGGGGAGATAATTGCCTGATCTCCATGGACATTCGTATAGTTACGAGTCACCACTCAGATCCAAGACATGTCCTATACTGCTCGAGGAGCGAAAACAAAGCAGCAATGGAACCAATTTACCCCAATGACCATTGGGAGAACAGACAAGGACAATAGATCGGCAAGTCACTTGCTGATGTATACGAGACCAAGAATAGAAATACAAAAGCCAACATTAGCACGTCACGTAGGACGATGCGTCACGGGACGGAGACGAGATGCGTTGTCAGATAGCGGTAGCACAAAGTCCGCCCGCGTCTGATAATGGCCCGAGGGTCCTCGTGTCTACCGTTGCACATTGATCTCATGGTCAAGGGAATAGGCAAACTCCTCGCTCTGCTGTTAGCACAGTACTTGTAGCCCAAGGGGGACGATAGTGCCAACAAAGGGACACACTTGACATGGAAATTACAGTGTTGTAATCATGAGGAAGACGGCTATAGTATGTATAGTAGTTTAATAGCATCAATACAAATAATGAATTCATGAGCAAGGGGTTCAATAAGAAGCCAGCTATTCTAGAAGCCTTCGGAGATGCCGAGGACTGGAAATTATGCAAACTACCCAGTCTCAGCCTTGAGGGACCCGCCATACTGCCTTGCAATTTACGGCACTTGAGGCTCTCGTGACAGTGGAGGATGAAGCGTAAAGCAGAATGGTCTATGAACAGAAATTCCACAATGGGAAGGCATAACGCCGAGAGTAACTTGCGTCTGGTTGCATTATTTCATTACTAGATCTTGGTCATAATCACGATGACGACACGACAAGTCTGTGTCTGGGGAAATAAGAGTGACCTGGCCATTGCTCGTGATGATGTGCATTAGAAGGAATTGAAACGCGCTAGAATAACAGGATCCGTGGGTCGTAACAAGGCAGTCTTGGAACTTATTTACTTTTCATGACCATGATACCATCCATGTTACTATTGTTGGCCGATCCAAGCTGTCAAACTTGCATATCGAACAACTGATACGGCGCCTAGAGTACAAAGGCATGAAAAGTAAACAAAGACTCCGCAAGTGTCTTACGTGTGTAAACAATGCTATGATGATGGTTCACCGCTGCCTTATGCAGCAGAATGCCTTGTATTGTTCCGACAACGGATTTGTCTCATCAGGCTCTCAGATGGTGATTCAGAATCCAAGAGTAAGGCAGAAAGTCTGTGCCGTTTTCAAGCCCAAGCTTGGCCACCGCCATTGTTCGACGTTTGCGGAAGCCGAGACGCCACCATCGCCCGTCGTCATCATCTTTCTAACAAAGTCAGATTTTCGGAACAACGGGACAAATCTTGGGGATAGGAAGGGTATCTCGGGAGTCCGCGTGCGCTACCCTCGGGTCTGTTATTTCCTTGACCGTCTGTTCGCACGATTCTACGTCGCTGCTGGCGTGAAACGAGATCGTGAAACATGTGCCGTTTGCGCTAGCGGCCCTATAGCCTCCCCTGGCTATGACCGTGTGATCGGGGCTGGAGATGAAGAGGTCATGCTTATGCTAAGACGCTGGGAAGTGAGCAATAAGAGCAGGCAAAGCACGGATGTTGTGGAAAGAACAGAATTAACGAAAGGACATTACAGCGTAGTATACAGATGAGCTCGAATTATATTCAATGTTAATATAATCCCATTGTATGTCACCAAGGTTTGGAATTGGAATTCTCCAAGACGCATCGTGGATGCTGACTTTTACTTCTGTTTGGCGGTGAAACCCTTGTCCTGCAGCATGCGGAAGTGGACATTAAAAACTGATTCGATTGGTTGATATAGCTAAATTGATTCGTTAACGATGCCTGTCAGTTCATGCCAGGAACCCGTGGCATTGCCGAATCCGTTTCTGGATTGTCGCAGAGGATGCTGCAGAGACCCGTTCCACCTTTGGTAATGGAGATCCAATCCTGGCCTGGGCTCTCTCTATTTGATACATCTTTAGCTTGATTCAGCGGCTGATCTGGTGATTCCAAGACGACGGGAGGGGCTGTTGACGGAATCTGGGTTCACCACCAACATCAACATTGACATCGTCACAGCGACAACCAAGGCATCGCCAACAATAAGAATTCCTCCCGCGTGCGATCGCCCGCGCAACCCATACCAGACGCAGGTCGCACCTGAACAGCCGATCATTCACTGGTGCGACTTTACCGCATCAATCTCATTTCTCTGACTTCCAGTGACATTATTAGTCCATTGAATTTTAGGGCCAGGTGACCCCATAGCGCAACGTCGCCATTTCCCATCCGTGATAACGCCTAAAGAGAGAGCCGGTCATGCCGATTATTAAGAGAGAGCCCTCTTTGGAAAAGAAAAACCGTTTCGTTTTGAACCCTTGATCCTTGCTTGATTTGGAGCTACCACCCCTGACTACTCGCGTGGCTTGCAGGCTGCGCCCATTGTGTTTAAATGTGTCGCATCAAGACGGTTGGTTCGGTCGTTTTCGAGAGAGGACGCTGATGAATCAAGACTGATCAGCGGTGAAGCATTGATGAAGGAATGTATTCTATCTAGATTCAAGATTGCCTATTACAAGATCTATAGTAATATGGTCATATATAACCTTTTAAGCCATATCTTAAGGTTGTGGATGGTATTTTCCCAAGCTGCGTCTAGTTTGATTGGTACCTTAAATTAGTCGGTGATCCACCAACTTGATTGCCCAACTGTCATATTGGGATTTGATTTCCTCAATCGACGCGGTTCTTCCTATTGCAGCGCCCTGCAACACGCGCTCAATCCCTGCTTCGCCCGAGTCTTGCGCCCTCTGCCCGTTTTCAGACCGGATCATCAGGTGGCTCGACCACGTTACTCTATTGTTTCTTGTCGATTACATGCCGTGGCCTCCTTAAACATTCCTTCACCAACGAAAGTCATCCAGCACTCGACCCAGGTTCTGAAACAAACCAAGTCGGAAAAGAGGATCCCCTTCTCACGCTTCGTCACCCCAAGCTTTCATCTCACCGCCCTGTCCTTGTCTCGATAGCCTCCTGGCTGCGCAATCTGTTCTCAAACTCGGATTTCGCCTTTGTGTGCCCTGTTCCCTTTACCCCCCTTCTCCACATCTTCCAGAACGATACTCGTTTCCAAGTCCGGCCCTGGATGCTGCTCTGCTTTGGCATTGACCTTTCATCATTACACACTCTGTTGCAAGACACATACATATTAAGCCACTCCCCTCCCCCATATTGCCCGTCATGTCAACTGCCGCTCAAGAAGAGTTTAACGACCTGGTCGCCAAGAACACATACCGTGAAACACTCCACCCAGACGACCGTGACGACCCAGAGCTCAAGAACATTCAAGACCTTTCCGAAGAAGACGTTTTCCGCAACAATCAGATCGACTCCGCAATGCGCATGCCTACTGTCGATCGCCTCACTGGCGCTGGCGCCTCTGAGATCAAGCTTCCTCCCGTCTCCTTCGACAGCGGCCGTGCTACTGGCGTCAAGGGCGTCATTGCCGACGCGCGAAACTACGAGGCTGCTCGCAAGAACAAGTGGCGACACCGAGTTCGCACTGCCCGCAACAGTATCTTCGGTATTGAAGCCAGTGCTAGACCTCCCTCCAAGAGCGACACCGAGAGCGACGATGATGCCAAGAGTGGAAGCGATGCCGATGAAGAGGCCTTCCTTGCAGAGTGGCGAGAGAGCCGACGCCGTGAGCTCGAGAGCGAGGCCAGCCGCTCTGTTAGGAACAACCGAAGAACAAGCCCTAGTGTGCGGATCTACGGCCGACTAGACGAGGTGGATGCCCTAGGATATCTTGATGCCATTGAGAAGGTTTCAAGGGAAACCACCGTTGTTGTGTTTGTATATGACCACGAGGTATGCTTCGATCACTTCTATCCTTTCGCCCAACACGATACTAACTTCTCCAGTGTGAGGTTTCTGCCACTATTGAGTCCGCACTCATGCCCCTTGTCAAAGCCAACCCCGAGGTTCACTTTGTCAAGGTCCACTACGAGGAGATCGAGTTTGACAACGCTGCTGTGCCCGCCATGCTCGGATACCGAAACCAAGGCGACCTGTTTGCCAACCTAACAGGACTCATCGAGATGATCCCCGATGATGAGACCTTTGGCACCTCGTCACTGAAGTCACTCTTCCAAAAACATACGATCCTATAATGTGCTGGACCATATCACTATATCATACACATACTACACTAATGCGGCCACGTCTACGACACATGTCAACCACTACTATTTTCCATAGGCGCCAATTCACGTTGACGCCTTTGATTACGATACCCCAGACACAGCGTGAGGGATCCCTCGGGGAGGGCAACACCCACGCTAGCTTTTTTCCTATGTCATATCGATGGAGTTTAAGTGCAGCGAGAGAAGCGCTAGATTCCCTATCTTGGTTCAATTAGCTTAAGAGAAGTGCACGAGAACATTGCAATGATGGCGAAGCCTTTGGGTTAGAGTTTGGATTTTCGCAAGACGGACAGAGATACCCTACTATATGGATATGTATACATGGGGTATGTGAACAGGATAGGATGATCCTTGATGGGGATTGAAAGCAATTGAGTTCTCATGAATACATTATTTGCTGTTAATATCGCTAAGTGTCATGATGTACATGAAAATACCCAAGTCAGCTTGTTTCCGTCGTCGGTGAATTTACTTCTGAGGGAAAGACGAGATACTCAACTACTTGATATTCACATTTGAAAGAGAATCAAGAGGGCAAAGAGTGATATCGAATACAACACGACGAGAAGTGTATTTTGGTCTATATGTCTCAACCGTCGAACCGCATCTTGTAAGTATTGCCACCTGCATGAACCCGATCATGGTTGCGGCTTACTTTAATATCGTGCCACCTGGGTTCAAAAATAATTGTGCATAGTACAGTTCTAAAGTCAACTGATATTACCTCACTCTTGAAGTTTGGATAACGCAAACAAAGCTTAAAACGATGATTCGGTATTTGAAACTTGACCTCCTATCTGTTTGACTTCATGTGCGAAGATACAAACATGGCTGGGAATCTCAGGTTAAATGGGTTCCTGAACTAGGCATTCTAAACCTTTTTTTTCCTTCTGCATATGCCACTTGAGGTAAAGACAGTGGCTTACGACAAGAGCAGGGAGTTTCCTAGATTTGCTCTGCAATAAGCTTATGCTCACATTTCAGCCATATTTCTGATGTTGATGCACAAGGCCAAGTGTTTCTTTAACCCCGTGAGCATATTACATGTACACGTATACGGATGGTTGGTGGAAGTGGCCCAGTAACGTGTGATTTATCTCAAAGAAAGAGAGTTAACGAAAGGATTGGTGCAATATACTGCCATCTTACGTCATGATACGCACGGCAAAGATATTAGAATAACACTGAGACAAGGGGCTGCATTTCATCGTCTCCTGGCTTCTGTCCGTTGCTGGATTTGGGTAATGATGGAAGCAAGACGAACCATGGCGGTGAGAAGGTGCAGTTTAGTAGATACTCTTAACGTCCTAGCTCTTGAATGATAGTCAATCTCTTGAGCGAAAATGAGTCGGTTTCGGCGGTTAGGTCTATCTCAAACTGACCTGACAGCTCAGACAGACAAGAGGAGAGGTTGCTCACGGGGTCCTTAAAAGTGGATTATTGAACCCGAAAGAGAGTCTCAGATACCCCGCAGTTGCGCTAAGAGCAAGTCACGGCGGTTTCTTAGTGGGGGTGGGTGCGATAGCGGCATGCAAAGCGATAAGGCACAGGAGCTCATCAATGATGGAATAAGACAACAATGAGACATGAAGCCATAGTATGCGAATGATCCAAGTTGACAAACTGGTGATATCATACTGCTTGCTTCTCTGTGATTATGACCGTGTTTTCTTTTATGAACTTCACACTTTCAAATGGCTTGAAAAGGGCTGAATGAACCCTTGGTGCCTATCTGATAGGCGTGAATTGCATGGATCCTTCTTGGTGCTAGCAGGGATCCCAGTTTAAGTGACGACAGCAAGCAGCGGAAAGGCATCAAACACATGAGAATGACCTTGAGAGATGGTGAAATAGGTTCTAAGACTCTTTTTGCTTTAGTCAGAAATAAAGCATATGTGGTCAAAGAAACTACCAAATATGCCCGAGTTGCGTATTCCTGGCTTTGAGTTCAAGGCAAGGGCAGTGGCAGTGGCAGTTCAAAGGTAAATGGAAGCTGAAGCTCAAAGCGATCCACAGCTGAGCAGCCTGGGGCTTAATGAGTGAATGTGAGGTGCTCTCCGTTGCCTCATGCCTTATTTCATCCTCCAAATCGCACTTTCTCCCTTTTCACATTCATCAACATCTTCCACGGCATCATCTCTGTAGCTGACGTGACGCCCAAAAGAACACCAACCTTAGTTTGGGCCCTGGTCAAGGCACAGTAAGTAGGATCTTATCAAGCCCGAGCTTATCCTCTCAACCCAAATCCCCGGACTGTGCGCCATCATAGTTCCACCCCATCAAGACATCCGTCTCAGCTCATCAATTCATCAAGAACCTTTGGATTTGACTTTTTGTCTTGAGCAACACGGTCTTGTTATTTGACAGAAACGCTCTTCTGAAGTGTCTTTCATCTGCATCTACCACGCAAATCACACACAATAAACCAAAATCTCCACCCTTTTGGCCTTATTCTCGGTCAAAGACAGCCCCAGGCAACAGGGTCAGGACGCCTTCACGACACGGACCCGGAGGAACCTGGAACAACGATACTTCCAGAGTGCGGCGAGGCCATATTTCGGCCACCATCTTTTGCTGTTAGTTATCTTGTTTCCTCTCAGCTCTTTGCACCTCCAACCAGCCTCTTCACTCAAACCCAAAGCAAAACAAACCTCAACATTGCTGTTCTTCTCTTACCTTACTTCTACAGAGAGTCTGTCTTCCCCCGCCATCGCATCTACACAGACCCCCCTTCCCCGTTATCCGGCCTTCCGCTCACCCCTCACCTTATCCTCCCACCTCATCCTCTCTTGCCCCTCGCAATCCGACTTCACCTGACGCCTCATCGTATTGTCCTCCATAGGCTGCTTCTCTTGCTATGAAGCCTGTGATGGGATAGCCCATCTCCTCTACTTTACTCTCGCCTCGTTATGGAACAGCAGGATCCTGATACTCCCTGCACTCCATCTACCGTCCTTCGTGATACTGAACACCGATCGACTCGCCAGTCCCCATCGTCATCGCCCTCGACATTTACGCTTACACCAACTCCCCAGCGCCGCACCACCATTACCACTTCTCGTCCGACAACGCCAGCAACGCCTGGCTCGACCTCGACCTCATCAAACCGAAGCTCGTTATCGACTTCTGAACCCACCCTTCGATTTCCTCGTCCTCAAGGTAATCGACATCTTGCCAACTGGATCTCATCCAGTAATCCGGACATCATGCGTATCACTACCACCACCGAGGACACTGGTTTGTCCGAGTCCACTTATGAATTAATCTCGGGCACCGATACCGAGTCACAGGATGGCAACTATACCGAGTCTATCAGCGAGTCCGTTGGCTCCCTCGACTTCCACCGCCCCGATGATATTCACAGCCTCGCCGGCACCGAGCAGACCTACGATGACGAATCGGTAGCCGATGAACATGAGCCTCCTCTTCAACAGCTCGATCAAGAATCAGAGAGTGTCTACGACGGGGTGGATGTCAACGAGACTCCACGCGCACAGCAGAGCTGGGCTTCTGTTGTCAAGAACGGCCCTCTTCCTGAGATCGAGCCTGAGGCTGAGGCTGAACCCGAGCTTGAGCCTGATTCCAAAGGCGAACCTGAATCCGAATCCGAAGATGAAGCTCGCTCCAGGTCCTCTCTTGAATATACCCAACAAAGCCTCAAGACCCCATCGATTCCTAGTCCTGACGCTAGCAATACCGAGAGCAAGCCCAGCCAAAGACCCTCGCCTACTGATATCGAAGAGGATGCAGAGAGCCAACGAGCACGATTCCACAAGTGGCTGAAGGAGGTTCAGACTTCCGATATTCGACCTTGGCAGGCAATGATGAATTCTGCTACTTTGGTGTTTCCCTTGATCCTCGCCCTTGTCGTGGCATCCTTGATCAGCGTCTTCTACTCCACACATTCGAATGATGCGGCGGCACCCCACAACCCCGCAGCCACTTCCGCTGTCACAATTCACCCCACTCCCTTGTCTTTTACCTCGAGCCAAACATCATTATCAACATCACAGGCTCTTTCCACGTCTACTGGAACTGCAGCGCTTGTGCCGCTTGAGAATGCCCTACCAGACGAGTGGCTCTGGGGAGGCAAGCAGCCCGAGGTGACCGTCACTAGACTTCGAGGCGACTTTTTAGTCCATATGCCTCGAGATGTCAAGAAGTCATGGCTTGATAGAGACTGTCTTAGTTTCTCTGCTAAACGGGGCGATGAACTTGTTCGATTTGGCACCTCGCCTGTCAATGAAGGCATGCTTATCAAATTCCCCAAGGAAGAAGCTCATGGAACTGTCAAGGTTGACATTTACACTACTTGCCGCCCTAAAATTCGCAAGGTTCTTCGTATCACATTTGAGAAGGGCATCATTTCAGAGGCTTTCGAATTGACCAGAGCATTTGCTCACAACCTCCCTGACCTTGTCCCTGCTGCTGCTCAAGAGGCAGAGCGACGTCTTGAGGAGGCCAAGCGCTCGCTCGAGGCAGCATCTGACAACTTCATGACTACATCTGACAGCCTACTCAAGGGCCTTGGCCTCAGATTTTATAATGCTCACCGATCCTTGAGTTGGATCAAGACCGACATTCGAGACCGTGTCCAGGTGGCCAAGCAGGATATCTCGGAGAAGCTTAAGGCTGTGACAAGTGATGTCAAGCAGCACCTGCCGAATGCCGAAGAAGTACAACAACAAGCCCAACTTGACCTACTCAGTGCCCAGATCCGGGCTAAGCTCTGGTGGCTCAAGATGACTGCGGGCGAGGAAGAGCATGACCGCTATCAAGACGCGGCGAAGCAGTTCCTGGCTACTAAGAAGTTGCTGAAGAACAGGAACTCTCGACGGCCAACTAGCAAGCCCGACAAATCGTCGACTCTTAAAGAGTATTTCTCCCGTCCTTGGTCCTCAAACAATCGTCGAGATTCACAAGAAGAAAGGAAGGCATAGTGGCAATCCAAGGGCATGATTTCTTTATGAGTTGAGGCGTAGAGGATTTTCTCGGTTTATTTCTCCTCCATCGTCATTGTCAGGCGTGGACCTTTGCACCAAGGATGAACTGGGGTTGACAATATTGTGGTATGGGTTTCTAGGTCACTGCTGGTCTGGAGTTCATGGGGTCTCATACCATCTGTAGACGTGTTTTCTTGCTTGTTGTTGTTAATGGTCTTTCTTCACTCTTATCTACGATAGTCTATGGTCTCGATGATTCCCTTTTTGCCAGTTTTCTAATGTGTTTTATTCAGACGTGGTGACTTGTTTGCTGAGTGGGGGCGAGCTGCTTGTACGATGGAATCAAAAAGGAGACGAACCATAAACAAAATAAAGATAATTCAACTTAGTATGACTACGGTTCATAAATCATACTGTTTCCAGGTGGAAATGAGCTATCTAACCAGTTTCCTAGCAACGAAACTAAACAAATGAGACTGTTGTGGATAGGTCTACGATAGGGGTCTTGAGTCGGTCTGGAGAGCGAGAGAGGTTATCTGCATAGACACGCATGATACATGTGGTTATATAGTGATACGACTTGTAGTAAAGCAACAACCTGTCATTCATGCTTAATCTGTTACCATGATAAGAACCTGTGCTCATGAACAAAGAACCAGTTTATAAAATCCGTGTGTTCCAAGCATCCTAATGAGTAACCCCACAAGCAATCTTCCACCCCTGCTACGTTCGATGCCTGATGGGTTAATCAGCTTCGACAAGTACCTCTACAGCCAGTATGGGCTTGCGAGGTACTTCCCTAGAGCTCAAGTTTGTCCCCAATCATAGAGAAGCATTGTTGACTTTTGCCGCAGAAGTTCTTAGCACAAGCACGGAGCAACGCAACAGGGCACAACAGGGGAAAAGGAGGGGCACCTCGGTTTTTTTCCCCTACAGAACGGACTGCAGCCTGACAAGGTGAAAACAAATCACCAGACCTTGACCGCAACCCACTTCCACCATCTCATCTACCACATCCATCACCACCACAACAACATCCCGTTACTTTCCTCAAGACATCCGCATAATAGCATTTTTCTTATCTGGTGAGTTCGGTCTAGCTCTTGCTGTTATTTGATTTTTGCCATTTCCTTTCTCTCTAACACGCTGGGGGCAACATTGGATCTGAGCCCCTCCCCGCGAGGAGGGGTAAAACCATGCCTGCGGGACTGGGGACCTGGGTAGAAAAAAAGTTGCTGACGTCTGAGGGGCAATAGAAATCTGAGTTTACGATCTCGACCAAATACACAAACCGTCAAGATGTCTGCTTCCGAGCCCACTGAGCCCAAGGTCGAGGAGACCAAGCCCGAGGAGACTAAGCCCGAGGAGACCAAGCCCGCTGAGGCTGAGGGTACTGCTGAGAAGCCTGTGACATCCTCGTCCGTCTTCTCCATGTTCGGCGGTGGTGCCAAGAAGGAGAAGAAGGAGGAGGAGGAGCGCGGCGACAACTCTGGTAGCGCCAAGGCCCAGCGAGAGGCTGCTGCTGCCAAGGGCGAGGAGGTACGTTTATCCTTGTGCATGTCGCAGCTGTGGAATGCTGTGATCGTTTCTCCCGTTATAAAAGGCATGAAGCTAACAAGTCTTGATATAACAGGAGGATGCCCCCGAGTCCGAGGACGTCCACTTCGAGCCCGTCATCAAGCTGACCGAGAAGGTTGACACCAAGACCAACGAGGAGGCCGAGGAGCAGACCTTCAAGATGCGCGCTAAGCTTTTCAAGTTCGTCAAGGAGAGCAGCGAGTGGAAGGAGCGTGGTACTGGCGATGTTCGTCTGCTTAAGCACAAGGAGAACGGTAAGACTCGTCTGGTAATGCGCCGAGACAAGACCCTCAAGGTCTGCGCCAACCACTACATTGTCCCTGAGATGAAGCTCTCCCCCAACGTTGGCTCTGACCGCAGCTGGGTGTGGAACGCTGCTGCCGACGTCAGCGAGGGTGAGCCCGAGGCTGTTACTCTGGCTATTCGATTCGCCAACGCTGAGAGTAAGTGCCTTGGTTGAGTGATGCTCCCAGAATTTTGTTGCTAACGTGTACACAGACGCCAACAACTTCAAGGACTCTTTCATGAAGGCCCAGAAGGAGAACGAGGAGATCTTCAACAAGGCTCAGGAGGCCGAGGCTCCCGCTTCCTAAACAACCTATCCTTTACGACCCCTCCCCTTCCCCCTGCCCCTTTGGAGATCGATCTGAATGTTATTTGGGACTCACACTCGTTCGTAGCCCCATGACATTTTCGCTCCAATGCACCCCCCACGAAGCATGCCACAACATCAAACAAGCTCCTCTTGGTTGTGGAAGCTTGACCCGTCCCACACACGCATCACACCCCGCCACATCACCACATCCCACGTCTGTTTTGAGATGGATAGATAGAGTATCCTGGGGAATGGAATGGATATTTCGAGGTGGGCTACCTCAGTTCAGCCCCCGAGGCGGATTGGTGGATGGACGGATGGATGGATAGTTAGCATCATAGGAACATTCAGATCACATAGCACCCTCAGTTAAAGTAGTAAAAGAAAAAAATTCCATAGATCTTACCGTCTGCCGATGTGCATGTGCGATATGATAGTTGACAGGCTGGATTTGATGATGAGTTGAGTTGTGGGCGCTTTATATGTGGCTGAGACAGGGGCTGTGGCTGATGCGTTTCCACACTGTATTTGTATGATAGCAAGATTGATATTGTCGAGAATCTTTGGAGGCCGAGGATGGTTGTATGCGAACGCAGATGTGAATCACTCGCAGACAATGCCAGTACTATACGTAGACCTCACGACTGACTTGATACTAGAAGTAGTCAGATATCGTCCGAGTCCTCGTCTTCTGGCAGAAGGGATATGCACGACTACTGAGAGTGCATCATATTCAACCTGATTCAACATGCTGACATCGACATGTCCTATAAGTCATATATATATTCTCGAGGTAGCTGGACAGAACACTGTCTGTTATACGGAGTTGTTTACGCTCAGGTAGCTGAAATTGACGTATAAGGCTCTGCAGATAGAGGCAAAAGCATTTGATGGATGTATGCATCCTTTTGGGAGATCATCAAAGCGGTTTTAGCATAGTATGCGACGGGAGGTCCGGAACTGTCATGACATTCATTCGCCTCTGGTTTGGTTGATGCCTTCACGTCATTAATCTAAAAGAGACGGAACGGGACTTGCCTGGACCAAGGAAAAAGCACAGAGACCAGACCAGCCCAGCCCTGTGACGGACAGCAGTGGAGCATCGATTCAGTGTGTCCTGTGCCCTGGAAATGACCCCCCAGGAGCCAGGAGAGACAAACATCCCATCTGCGTCTGTGTCTTTCTGTTAGGTTCCCATCGAAAGTCCACGTCGCTCATCAACTAAATCTCCAGTCGCCGCTTGGACATCTTTTCTTCCTTTCCTTTCTATTTTTCAGCTCTCTGACCTGGCTTGACCAGTTGTTCAACACACAGTGAAGACCCCTTGCCAGCATCTCCCCTGTGTCGTCTAGTCGTCGGTTTCACCACTTGCCTCAGCTCAGCAGCTCCAGCTCCAGGTACCTACCTACCTACCTTAGCTGACCTTGAGAGGAAAGACTGCGCCTGCCTCTGCCTATCCACCCCGGCGCCCAACCAAGAGCAACCGCACCGCGACCGCGGGACTCTTCCCTCCGCTTTCCGCCGCCTCAGTTTGCACTTGCACCCATTCATTGTAGGAATTTGTCGTGTCCCCTTGTAACCCATTCTTCCTCATAGCGTGTCTCTGTGTGTCCATCCATCTTCTTGGCCCTCTTTTATCTCGCATTTACTCTCGCGGAATCATCGATATTCTCATTTGGCTTTCATCAATTGCTGCTGCTTGTCGACCCGGAAAGAAAAGATGTTGGTTGAGGTGAGTTGAAAACCCCCCAATTGCCCTGCTCGTTCGATGTGTGTTCCAATTTTTTGCCCCCCTTTGGCTGTTACTCGTTTATGTTATTGTTTGGTCGGGTTCCCTTTTGGTTTTTTTTGGCTTTCTCTTGTCTCTTGGCTTGAACTGCTCATTTCATTTGCTGGTGGTGCGGTGCTTCAACACTGACGTGTGTCGCGCGGTGAGGCTCTGCAAAGATTGGTCGCGGTCTGTCTGTCTGCATCTGCCAGTGCCAGTGCCAGTGACAGGCGTCGCGTTTGGGTTGGACAGCCAGAGACAAGTCAGTCAGCCATGGATGTTTATGATGGCTTCTGCTCAATAACGGCCATGGATATTCGGATACTGTTCATTATGGCCTTTAGGTCGTTATATCTGCTTGCCTGTTCCGTTTGCTTCTTTGAACTTGTTTGTCGCGCGAGCTGTCGCTTCACACTCATCGTCATCCATCACCGCCGCTCTCTTTGTACCCCATCAGCTTCGTATTTCTGCCTATTCACTGCGCCAGCGCGTTTCTGTTTCTCGCTTCATTTTCTCACCATTTTGTGTTCCCGTGTGATTCTTCTACCAAGCTTGCCACCTTGCCCAAGGCTTGCGCGCATGCAGAGTACACCATGGCTCCACGCCGTTCACGAGCAACACCGCGAAAGGTGACTTTGAGAAAGACTGAAGCTAACTTATTGGAGCGCAAAATTAAAGTCGTGACCGAACAACATGTCATGTGGGTTTGCGCCTTCTCCCTAGCTGCTTGCCTGCCTTCTTGAAATGCTGTCGCATACCGTCCTCGATCAAGATAAGGCTTTCATAAGGCGAGGCGATTAGTCAAGGTTCGAATACTAACAAGAATGTTCTTAGCGACAAACCATCACCTGTGGAACAGTTCCCTATGCGAGAATGGAGCATAAAGGTCTTCTTGCTAGATGAGGATGGCAACGAGCGCCCTGCCGATGTCTTCACCAAGGTCGTATACAACCTGCATCCTACGTTCGAGAACCCTGTTCAGAGTATGTTTGAGGCATGGCCCAGCGATTGCGAGTTCAGAGATACTGACAAGACTCGCGATGTTCACCAGGCTTTACAAAAGCCCCCTTCGCGTGTAAGAACGAGGGTTGGGGCGAGTTCGAAATCAGCATCGACTGCTACACGACCGAAAAGACCAAGCTAGCACCTATCGTCCATGACCTCAACTTTCTAGAGCCCAAATACGAACAGACGCACGTCGTCACATTCAAGAACCCCTCCCAAAACCTGCAGGAGCGTCTGCGCGAAACGGGCCCTCTGCCCACCGACGACGACCACCGGCCCAAGAAGAAGGGTCTTGCGACCAAGAAGAGCTCTCAAAAGTACGACTACGAGAAGATCGCAGAAGCACTAGAGAAGTTGGAGGAGGAGGACTTGCTGCGTGTCATCCAGCTCATCAACGAAAACAAGGGTCCAGACACCTATATAAGAAGTGATGTTGAGGGTAAGTTTCCCCTCCCATGCTTATGCAACTGCAATCGCATCAATTCCCTATCACGCGCGCACCCGCCCTTGTCTTTTCCATGAAATTGATGTGTATGGTGGGCTAATAGTGGATGACTTGATTAAAGCCGGAGAGTTCTCGATTGATCTCTACACCATGCCGGACGGCCTGACGTCGAAGCTTTGGGATCATCTCGTAAGTCTTTTTTGATCAACCACGAGTCTGCAGAACTCATCGATTGCTGACCAAATAAATCTGATGATAGTCCAAGAAGGGCCTTGTCAGCTAGGGAATAGCTATCATGTCTTAATGTCAATACCCCTAATGTTATTTTACCAACGATAGGGCCTATGATTTGCGCGTGGGAGTTGCTGAAGCTTCAGGATTTAGGAAAATGACGAGTTAATGAGCATGGAGGGGACCAAACAGAATGGGAAGGGGAACCAAAAAGATGAATATGATGGGTTTGCCACAGGATTTAAACGGACCAATTGCTGCTAGGCGGCTGTAGCCTGAATGCCTTTGAAGTTCTGAATCACAGGTTATCTCTGCATTATCTCTGAAACATATGTGCCAGTAAATTGAGTGTACAAGCAACTTGTTCAATGGATGGACGTTGAATCTCGGGACCCGAACGACGGACGTGTAAGAGGAATTGGCCAATAACATCAAGTCTTGGCTCGGTCTCGGCCGGTCAGCTCAACGGGCCGGATCAATCAGGACATCGGCGCGGGTGTCGACAGCTTGCCGTCGTGCTTGGGCGGAGATGTGACGGAATGCCGTATAGGTAGGTAGCCGGCATTGAGGCGCCGGGATTATGCGTTTGGACGCCGACCTCTCATGGATGTTGGTGAACTTGGCCATAGTATCCTAAGAGTAGAGAGATTGAAGAAGGCGTAGTTAAAGGAGAATTAAGGTTCATGAGTTGACAGATTCTTCGTATTGATATCTTGGAGGCTGGCAGCCAGCATGCGTTGCTGTATACATGATGATATGGTAGGCCAGGTTCTCTATTCTCGATACCTTACCCTTAGTGTTGTGTGGAGGAGTGCAACTACCTACGTGCTTAGGAATATAATGTTTAGGATCTCGAAGTTGAAGCCAAGACATGTATCGTAAATTACGAGGCATCTACGTAGCTCTTTGAACCGTATTTCCACCATGTTCTTCGGGTTCAGGCGCAACTACCGGCCCGGCCAAAAAGCCTTGTGCCCTTGTCGTTTACCTCGTGAGCCGCATCGGCACTTGTGGGACTTACGCAACAATATCACTTTGAAGAATGAACATGAGCGGGGACCAGTCCAAGCACGGATTTCTCGGGTAGATGAAGATAATAGTGGAGGACAAAGATAAGGAAGCGAGGTGCTATTCTCCGCTTGAGTGCGTTGTCTTACGTACAAGCTGAGTGGATGGCAGGGGTCCGGTGATTCTCCTACACAAAGATGCTACGAGGAACGATTATAAGGGCGTATCACAAGCTGGAAGCTGGCGACAGACACTTCGGATTGGACATTCTGCAAGCCTTCTTTTACCATTCGGGCTTGGAGGGCTTATTATGTTGTCCGGCCCGGAGCCGGGACCGGAAATCTCGGAGGATGGTCAGCCATTATGATAGATTGTAGTTGCAGTTGTCGTTGGATGTGAGACACGAGGTGGTTGATAGAGGTGCCATTGACGAATAGAAAGTCAGCATGGATATCTTTCTTTTCCAGTGTCCTGCGGGGCTTAGGACATTTTGACCCGTCTCAAAGAGTCAAGACATAAAACATCCACAATGAGGGCAGGGATAACCTTGTTTGTGCATGTCCGTTGGTTGTTGCAGGGGTTGGATATGGCCTTCTCCTTCTAGATACTTGTTACGAGATGGCGAATTTTTTTGACAGACAGACACGTAAGGAGAAATCCAACGAAGTTGGAGGCGTTGTCAACGTGACGTGCGCCTCGGATTTGATGATTGGTTGTGTGGTAGAGACGGGAGGGGCGGAAGGGGGCTTTGGACAAGTGCTGATGCATGTTGATAGTTCATTCCATGACTACAACAGTACTACTCTGTGTACAGACAGACGGGCAATACCAAGACTGATGAATTGAAGTGATGGGGAAGAGGGTAGCCTAGTTATCATCTAAGAACAGACATACATAAACTACGGGTTTGATGCCGAGCAAGTTATGCCAGTATTAATGTACCGTACCTACATATGTCACTTGATAGTCAGGCAGGCTATAATTTCTTTTTTCTTTGCTGAGGGCTGCACCAGATTGGATCCTTACCCTTGTCTTCTCGATCGCTTGCAGCGCTTTTGCAGGAGAGCGATATCAAATTTTGGACGAGCCAATGAGGCTTGGTGTTGGTTATCGAGTTGCCCGTCTTGGGATAACGCGGACTTTTGAACAACGGGGTTCTTTTGTTCTTTTCTTCTAGACTTTTATGGCATTGAAAATTCTGATGACTGTGTGACCGAGCAATTGGATTTTAAGCAGACGAATAATAAAACCTGTCCGGCGAAATAGGCAATTGCGAGTCGAGTAGATGGCATTGGATAGTTTGGACCGTTTTCGAAACAAAGCCAGCTATTCCCATAGCCCCCCCTCTTTGCCTAACAACCTAAAGACGAGAACTGATCTCGATTGGAATGGCTGTTGTTGCTGCGCCATCCGTACGGTACTAAGTACTTAGTTATGATGAATTAGCAGACCGTCTGTTCGTTTCCAATACGTAAGTTAAGGTATCACATTGGCAACCCGTCACCTGACACTTGGTGCGCTACGAGCATACTGTACGACTACCATGTTCATCCCTTTCCCTACATCAACTGTCCGTTCGTCGTTGAACAAAGGGAAGAAAAAACGAAGATACTCGTGACCTTCCTTGCAAATCCATCAGGCCTATCAAATTTATTCCGGGCACGTCACTGCATGTTTCACTCAAGAACCGAGCCTCACCTGTCTTATCCGTTAGGTACCGCCCCCCTCCCCTCTTCTCCCCTCCCATTGAAAAGAAATGAGAAGAATCTTCCCCATAATCTCGAGAGTCTGGGGCTTCAGCTAGTCTAAGCGCTCATCTGGCAATGATCATTGCGCATCTTTGTTCTAACCAATGATGCTACAGAACTATATTGCTGCACTGCTGCACTGCTGCACTGGCCTCTTCCGGTCGAGTCCACCTCAATTGCATTGTCTCAGTGACCCTCATCCCCGCATTAAAGACACTTCGATAGAACGGGTCCAGGCCATTGCTTAAGCAGCTTTATCAAGGTACGTACCCCGATGGCAATCACGCACAGGACACTCGAGTCAAAACCCTTGTGCCCTGCGACCTTATCCATTTGCTCACCCAACCCAGCGGCCCAGAAGACTCCAAAAGGACGGTCTCCCCCCAGTCCGCTTCTCCTCGGCCCACGCTCTTTCTTCTCCCTCGCCAAACCGCTGCAAACCGAAACACGACATCATATCCATCCCATCAGCCTTGTCCTTCTGTCGCGTCCACTGTGAGCCTCGCCAGCTCCCTGTCACCAGCCCGGCGACGACGACGCCTCTATTGGGCGCCCGACCATCTGCCCGCCTTTGAAAGACTTGGACCAGTACCGTCCAGTCTCCCCCGCCACACCCTCAGCTCGGCTGGCCGATCGCCGAGTCCGTCATCAAATCCTCGTCTCCTCGAGTTCCGGAACATTGACAATGGCCCCGTACGGCGCTGGCCAGCCGACCTCCGGTGCCTCCGATTCCAGTCCTGCCGCCTCAATTACAAACGCTGGGCAACCTTCAACACAGCAGACCCCGTCACAGTCCAACGCGAACGCGAACCAGGGCCCTAACGCCCAGCACAAACGTGTCTACCAAGCTTGCATCCCCTGCCGTCGACGCAAAGTACGATGCGATCTGGGCAGTGTCGACAACCCCCATGACCCGCCATGTGTGCGCTGCCGCCGTGAGAGCAAAGAGTGCTTCTTCAGCGCTACCCGCCGTAAGCGTAGGACAGATGACGATGGTAGCGACCAAGATGAATACATTATTCGAAATGGCCGTAAACGACTTCATGTCAGCGGCAGCCCTCCGCCACTTGTTGAACGTCGATCTTATAGCAACGCGCCTTTAACGCCTGGTGGTTCTCACGGTCAATCCCGCCCACTGCGCCGTCCAGACGGTAGTAGAATCCATGGGAGAGATGGTGAATGGGGTGTGGAGGGCGACGCTAATCAGACACTTGAGAACATTGAGGCTCAAACTGTTATGCGTCGCGGCGTGTTTGGACCCCAGGATGCATTGGATCTGCTTTATAAGGCGGCCACGGATAGGTATATTCCAGCCCCTCCGTCTTTTGCCAGCTAATGCTAACATTCAGTAGTCCTGCTGTGGAACGTGAGCGCAGAGAAAGCACTTCATCAGCCCGTCCTGCGCCCCCTCAACCTCCAGCTGAGGATACTGGCCCTTATGGTTACGTTCCTAGATCAACCCCCAAGGCCCCCAAGACGGAACAACCCATTGACCCTGAACTCTCACGACCTGAATTGAGTTCCCAGCCTGGATACGCTGAAGCCATCAAAGCATGGCAGCGCTTTCGATTCGTTCGCGCCGGTTGGTTCACGGCCCTCGAGGCTATCGAGTACATTGACTAGTAAGACAAGCCTTGTCATCTAACACTGTATTGACGTGCTAATCTTAATAGTTACTACAAATATCTCTCTCCTTTGACGCCTATATCACCGCCCACCTTTAGCAATCCCGCGTCGCATGTAACCTTGTTGTACGAAGAGCCTATCTTGACCGTTACTCTCCTGACAATTGCGTCCCGATATCGACAAATGCCTGGCACTGGTGGCCATTGCCGATCGCATGCAATTCACGAGCAATTGTGGATGTATTTGCGTGGCATGATCGAGCGATGTCTATGGGGGCAGGAAGCATTTGGCGGCGGGTTCTGTGTCCCCCCTAGCACCAGCGTCATCTTTGACGAGTCCCAGACGAGTAGCACGGCACCCTGGCGTGGATTGCGCAAGGGTAGTTTGCGAACCCTGGGAACCATTGAGTCGTTGATGATCCTGACCGAGTGGCATCCTCGCGCGCTGCACTTCCCACCTACTGAAGCTACCGATGAACTGGTTCTACCCATGGAAGCCAGTTTCCAGGCAATCACGGCTGCTGATGAGGACCCAAGTAAAACGCTAGGCCCTGGGTTTGGTGGCAAGAGGATCGAGAGCTGGCTTGAACCTGCATGGAGAAGTGACCGAATGTGCTGGATGTTACTGAGCACCGCCAACGGACTCGCATACGAACTAGGTGTTTTTGATGATATCGACGAGTTGCTCAGAGACGACGCCATTACACGGCCTGAGTACCAAGAAGAATCGTACCGACAGAGAGCCTTCCGAATCAAGCGATTGTTGCTAATTTATACAACACAACTGGCTGGCCGTCTCGGCTGGACTAACATGGCTCCAGCTCATCTCCGAAGAAGCGATCCTGCGCTTGCTCGGTTCCGACCTAACTCAGTGGACGTAACTACCCCCGGAACAAACCCGTCTTCACTGTCCAACCATTTCAACTATGTCCCTGATCTAGAGTTGGATGATCAGATCATCCATTGCTGGGCGGGTATCAGCAATGCCATGGAGATGGGCAATGAGAAGATTTTCCGTTCTCGAAAGTACACGACACAGATCATTCAGAACGGCAAGTATATCAGCATCCTTAAAGAGTTTGAGCCTCTGCTTCGTGACTGGTGGAGAGAGTTTGAATTGTTTCGATTGCCTGAGTTCATCCGACATATCCTGACGATCGAATACCAATACGTGCGCATCTATATCAACTCCCTGTCACTCCAAGCCGTTGTCGAACGATGTACCAACCAAGCTGGAGCGACGGCCACTTCAGGACACCACGGAGCGGAAGCAGTGAATGGACACCCACAGCTATCGCCTCAAACAATGATCAACTATGGGAAGCTACCTCTCGGTCAGCTTGGCGGTTTCACTGCCCACGATCAGGAATACATCCGCGAAGTAGTTGAGGGGAGTCGAAACCTCCTTCGTACAGTCGTCGAAGGGTTACTACCCGGCGACTACCTCAAGCATGCTCCAGTGCGAACTTACTTCCGTATCATCAGTGGTGCTATGTTCTTGTTGAAGACCTTTGCTCTCGGTGCTCCACGATCAGACGTCAGAATGAGTATCGAGTTGATGGACGCAACAGTCGAGGCGCTTCGGAATTGTGTCGTGGATGATGTGCATCTGGGAATTCGGTTTGCAGACCTTCTCGAGTCGCTGACGAGCCGCCTCCGCAACCGCTTCATCCAGGCTCCTACCATGCAACAGGCTTCAGACAGAGGACAGAGTCCTGCGCCAGATGGGCAGGCTAACCACGGCGATGGCGCTCCTCCAAATGCTGAGGGCAACGCGAACTGGGTTGGCGGTCACGCTCAGAGACTTCGAGACGGGCTCAACGGAAACGGTAAGCACTCCTTGCACGAGGAAGCGAAAAGCAATACTGACAAACTGCATCTAGCCCCATCTCAAATACCTACCCAGGAAGCCAACAACATCTCAGCCACACCATTCGACCTCTCGGCACAAAATTTCCCCTACCCTGGCCAAGGTTCTATGGGTCCATCAACCCCCACGGTTGTGGACAACGCTGTTGCAAACATGGACGTCAGTCTCTTCGAAGACTGGAATCACCAAGGTAACGAAATGTGGTATCTGCCCCCTGGACCAGCCTTCTTCCAAAACGTGGAGAATCCCTCGGTTGCTATGGGTCCCGAAGGGGTAAATGTCGGTGGTCTCGATCTTCTCGAGTACATGGCCATGGACCCCTCACAATTCCCTGGATTGGATCCATCATCCGGACCTCCAACAAGTCATGCCTAGACTCAGCTTAAACACACCTCAGCGTGACGATTCAAAGGGTTTCCTGACATCTACTATGCCGAAAGGCATCAACGATTCGTTTCTAAAAGATTGTCTCAATGGCGGTTCTTTTCAATTCTTTACTTCTACATATTTTCCTGATATCCCTCGCTGGTAGCATCCAGGAAACCAAAAGTCGGCGCGAGATGGGTTAGAACAGGGGCAGCGGCGGACATTCTTCAGTAAAAAAAAGCTACAGCTTCCAGAACGAGAGAGCAAAGAAAGAAAAAAACGGTTGGCGCGAAAATGCTTGCTTCAAAGCAATGAGAGCAAAACGGTCACATGCCTGGTGATAGAGAATCACGGCAAAAAGATACAAAGGGGGGGGGGGTATGCATTCGCTGTGAGCATACAAAGGACGATACGTGAAGGCAGGTCAAACGTATAGGGGTTGATTCTTGCAGAGTTGAAGCTGAGGATTCCAAAGAACATGTTCGAGGGTGGTTGGTTCTTTGATGATGTTATGAAAGGATAGAAAAAATAGCATAAAAATATCAAAAAGCTCGAAAGAGACTTGTCATACCACGTCCAGACTTGGAGTTTGCCATGACGTTCGCTTTGTGTCCACAAATATGCCAACGCTTCCAAAGCATGTCCTTCACAGAGAATTTATCACAGTGTATGGGCAGTATCAAATATAGATTTGAAGTCAGTCTTTTGTCTTTCTACTTCGGCCTGGTCCATTTTCAACCAACACCCTTTTTTATTCCCCATCCCTCGACATAAGTAGAATATCCTCCGCCGCCTATCCAACCTCCCTCCCCTCGCTTTCAGCATGTATTCCCTCTGTACAACCAGGGGACTTAACAGATTTGTGTGGATAAAAACAACAGAAAGTTAGGTTAAAATAAAGAAGAAAAGAACAAGGCTCGTATGTGTAGTGTAAAGTAGAAAAGGTGACAATAAAAGAGAAGAAGCCGTTGTGGCTACAAGGATGAGAGGAAAGGGTTTGTGGTATCATGCGTACATAGATGAACATGTAAAGAGAACACAAGTAGAAAATTATTCGAAGGTCCTTCAGTGTAGGGGTGTTTAAAAGGGAATATGTGCAAGGTCTGGTAGGTGTCAAGGTCACTCGGTAACCTGACATTTGGTGAAGAAGCACCTCATGCTTTATTAGACACCCAAGCCAGTAGTATACATTCTGAAGCCAAGATGTATGTTGATAAGGTGTCGTGAGGCCGTTAACGAATCGCAAGACGTAGAAGGCGGTTTTTGGCGGGCGGCAGATATGTCAGTTGCCATGTATAATAACGGTGAAAGTCAACGGATCAATGAGCCTATGGCTCGGGTTTGGGGATATCGGGGGTTAGTTTCAGATGCCCTGGAAGTGAGTGAGGGACTCAGATCACAGTCCAAATGTGACGGCATGGCTGGCATGAGCTTCTCGCAAGACTAGTTCAGATGTCAGTATATAATCCAGGGGGGTCAGTATTGTTATTACTCACTGTCGAGAACACCCATCTGCCCGGCACGATCCATACATGCGAGCTGCACGCCGCTGCCTTCGATAAGATCCAAGACAACACTGTGAGGCAGCTCCTGGACCTCGACATCAGGAATGTACGGTGTTCGGAACTCGCTCAAATGGTAACGTTTAGTACCCTGCGCAGCACGCCCGCTCTGTCCAGGAAGGGCACTCAGGATGAGAAAGCCCTGAGAATCCAGGCACATGTTTCGTCGCTTCCAGAGAAGGTTGTCGGGGAACTGCACATTGACATCTCCCATGAAGGAGACGATAGAAGGAGGTCCAGTAGTAGCTGGTCGGACAGGCTCGGCCACCTCCTCTTGCACAGTCGGCGAGAGGACCGTGGGCGGCGTAGTCTTGCCACGGGAACTGGAAAGGGATGAGAGACGGCGCATGAAGCGACCAGCTCGCGACTTCATCTTGTCGCTGCTGAATTTGGTCTCATCGCCAGATGCGGAGCTCTCGGTGGTGGCCGAGGGAGAGAGTACATTCTCTCTATCACGGCTGATAGATGACCGACGGCTGCTAATTGACAACCGCTTACCATGGTGTGTCGATGGTGGTCTCGTTGGAGATTGTGAGCCTCTAGCAGCGAGCGCGTCAGAAGAAGGAGACGTGAGGGACTTGCGGCGATCATTGATGAAGTCCTTGACAACGCTAAGTGAAGATCGTCGCGAGTTATCCTCCTTGCTTCGGTTTCTCGACTCTGACCTGCGCCCTTCCTTGGACATACGACGCTCCAAGATAGTTTCCTTGGTGGTTTCGAGTGCTGATGGAGTCCATACTGGTGGTGACTTTTGGTGGTTAACCAAGAGAGGGGACTCCTTCAGTTCCACAGGGCTGTACTCGGATGGATCCTTGGGAGGTTCAAACGACTTTGCTGCGTTCTGGGATGGATCTCGGACTATTCTAGCAGTAACTGAGATCGATTCTGGACTATGTGAGCCGTCGTTCTCCGGTACAGGTGCTTCAAACATGGACAGGCGACTGGCTACCGAGTTTGAGCGCTCCCTACGCGTCCGCCTGGTTCTATCGGGCGACTCATCCCGTGAGCCAGATCGTGAAGGTGGTGTCCTTAGGTTTTGGCGGTTGAAAGAGCTAGCCCGATCTGCCACAGACGGGGATCGGGTCGGCTCTCGACTTTTTCGCACAGAGAAGAATGCAGAGGATGGTCTTTCTCGACTTGAGGGAGTGACGACAGGGCTGAGAGTTTCACCCGTGTGAGCTGAGAGCTTCTCGAGTGCTTTGATGCGCTGAGAAATACTCGATCCCACGGTAGACTTCCTGGTCAGGCTGGGTCCATTCGGTTGTTGGGCAACCTTGTGTAGGTAAGCAGCTCCTGAGCTGACAGATCGTGCCGAGCTCGAATTAACATCACCAGGAGCAAGAAGTTTTCCGCGAACAGGGTTTGAGACAGTCCTGTTAGGGGATCGCTCGCCCTTTGTTGGACTAGGGAATACTGGGGTGACAGGGCTCTTGGCTACAGTCATGGGCTTCGCCTCGTGAAGAGTCGCGCTGTGCAGCTCCTCCATCAATGCCTCGTCATCCGACAAATCTGTTCGGATAGGCTCAATGAGAGTTTTACGCCTTTGCTGTCTCGTTTCGGGCAGCTCGGCCTCTGTGTTAGCCCCTTCCTTATTCTTCCATTCATCTTCTGCTTCCTCAGTTACAATAACAGGACTGTCCTCACGGGCACTTCGCTGTGGAGAACCGGAAGCTTGGGCCGGAGCTGTCGCCGCGGACCGCAGATCCTGGGTCGAGAACTTGGACTTGGGAATCTTCAGGGCGGCTGACGTAGGAGACAGTGGCTCGTCGTTCTTGTTGACATTGGTCTCAACCTCGGTTGTCTCTAGTGTGTCTGGAATTTGGTTTGTCGCGGCTTCGCCACTATTTGCGGATGTGTCTGTCTGCTCGACTGGAATGTTGGTGTCGGTTTCAGACACGGACTTTGCTGGCACCTCCTCAAGTTTCTCCGCATCCTCAGTCGTGTCAGTTTCGGTGATTAGCGTAGTCGCATTGGCGGCAGTAGGCTCTTCGTGGGCGTCATTTTCCGCAACCTCCTCCTCATCTTCGGTTTCCTTGTCCTCGTCCAGCACATCTTCATTCTTGGGGTGCAGAGTTTCGTCTGTAGATTCGGAAAGAGAGGATGCCTTGGTAGAAATTTCGGGTTCTGAAGATGCAATGACGGGGCTGTCGGGGTGAGAATCAGTCTGGGCTAGGTCGGATGCCTGGTCAGTATTCATGGAGGCGGAGGATGCGTCGAGACCGATGCCTGAGTCGGCATTTGACATAGACGGTTGGTCTGACTCGGTCTCTTGTAGGTGCTCATTATCCTCCGCTCTATCTGTGGATGATCCCCCCTCGCTAGGCCCAGGGGATTCGAGAGGAGGCGAAGCAGCACCTGCTTCGACAGCTAGGTTCTTCTTCTTTTTCTCTCTGAGCCTCATGGCTTTCATCAACCTGGCTTTCTCTGGTGAAATTGTCGGTTTGGCAGGTGGAGGCACAGGCAAAAGAGGCGAGCCAGGAACAGAAACTCCAGAGCTTGTCGCAGGGCGAGTGAGTTCTGTGTGCACGATCTGTAGTTCGTCTTGCGCGGGCATTTCGTCTTTGGTATCGGCAGAAGTATCCTCGGCAGTGGTGGACTCGTCCTTGCTCTTCTCCTTCTTTGAGCCCTTGCCGAATAATTTGAATCCAGAAGGCATTTGTGAAACGGGGCGATATGCGCCAGCAGTGCGAGGTCTACCGTTCGTATCAAACGAGGGGCGAGGGCCAAGCTTCACTTTCGGTTTACCGTAGTTGTATGATGAATAAGGAAATAAGTCGGGTCGGCCTGATTGTGATGACATGCGTGGAAGTGCATCCGATTGAGAAGGCGAAACGGGTCTGTCATCAGCACCAACAAAATTGGGTACCTCATATGTTGAAGCGTCGGTAAATTTACTTTGCTCTGGAGAATCGGCCAGCTCTGCGTTTAGTGTCACTGGATCAGTAGGCAAGACAGGGTCATGGCTTGTCTTGGCCGTCTTGGGTCGAACATCGCCGTCTTCGTCGTCCTCGGCAACTGACTGGCGTTTAGTGGCGCGTTGCTGTTGTTCTTCCTCTTCCTCCTCTGCAATCTCCATCAGCCGTCTTCGGCGTAACGAGCTTGAAGATGATGAATTGGAGCCCGAAGCAGCATGTAGAGAGCAAGCAGCTGATAGCTTAGTATCCTTAAGTTCCTTGGCTTCGGAGATTTCGAACGTGGTATCGTAAGGGGAAAATCGGTCGCAGACAGCGTTGAAGTGAACGGCTACTCTTGCTACATGTCGAAAGCGTGTCAGTATATGAAGAAATATGAAGTTGTGCCCAAGCAAAGACAATGGCCTGTCATAAAGGGAAAGGGGACAGGTACCGACCTTGAATAAGACGAGAGCAGTCCTCGGGCAGATACTTGATCAAAACATTTCTCCTTCGATACCTCAAGAATCCGTAGAGAGGACTGGTCTCTTCGTATCCGGTGACATTATTGCGCACTTCGACCACACCGCCCGTTCCGCGACCCAATAGCTCGACTTCATCGCGACTCGCGTACTTGAGGAGGAACCTAAAGACTTAGCCAACCTTTCACCTCGAGAACAACAGAACAATTAAAACTTACCATCCTCCGGGTTCGGCGACAGCGGCCTCGTGGGCTTCCTGGACCTTTGGGTCATCCAACCCATTCAACGACATGGCGTCTCCGTCACAACCAGGTCAAAATGAGAGACAAAGCAAAAAAAGAGCTGAAGGCCTAGGTTGGCACCGCAGACATGCGGGGACAAGAGGTCGGAATTAAATGGAAAGGAGCGAAAGAAGAGGCACGCAAGCAGCTGCAAACCGGTCGGCAAAGTCGAGGACGAAGTCAAAGTCAAAGGGAAAAGAAAAGAGAAATGAAGCTCTCCCGAAAGACGGGGGAATCTACCAAATCAGCCGAACAAGGTGTAGACTAACGCAGGTGCAGTATAATTCGGGGTCGTTTCGAGTCGAGAAGCGTGATGGGTGGGAATGGGCGAGTGGGTTTCCCTGTGCGGGTCAAGGGGTGGCAGCACCAGATTTCAGGGGCAAGGCTGCCAACATGGATCTGGTTAATAACCCATGGGATGAATTACCTCGCCTGTACAAGATTGGTTCGTTGATCTGGTTACTTCTTGGAGGTTATAATAATTCATCAATTATGCCGATAAATAATGTTTCAAGGTGAAGAACAATTGCGTTGCTCGTATCGTTACTTAAACAAAGAGGTTTGTTTAAAAGTCGTTGTCGTCGTCAAATCCAGGTGTGTCGACCGAATGGTTAGATTGATTGATAGTTTATTAAATTGATTGAATGGTAATAAATCGGATGAAAGTGCTCAACAGGTGCTTTTCCGCATCATGGGCCGAGACATGCAGAGTCAAACAAAAGAAAGGGAAGAGAACAAAAGATGATATCACACCATTCAGAAGCAAACAATTCTGGCGCAGCTATGCTTGATAATAAACCGTTCCCCGTATGACATTATTGTATGAACATCAATTACTCGACAATCATGTCCGCTAGAGTGTAAATTACGCGCCAGCCAAAAAGGGAGTTTTGAGCTGGAATGATGAAAGCGGATAGCGGCGTGCTAGCCTGGTCCCCGCCAGGGATGGGACGATACCAAGACATTCAAAGCACAAACGCAGCACAATATAGGCGAAAGTAAAGCAACTAGTTAGGTATAAGTATAACTAGGTTACATGGTCTAGTCACAAGGATAAGTTTAACGAGACAAGAAACAAGAAAGTCGCCAAGCTTGAGGAGCAGCAGAGAATGAAACGAAACGACAGTAAATAACCTAAACTATCTAAACGATTATATGTAGATTCTCGTCCAGCTTCTGTCTTTCTCCCTCCCGCATACGTATACTCTTCCCTTGTTTATGTTATTCTACAAGACCAACCAAAGAAGCCAGGATGCTTACTATGACTCGCAGAATTCCTGCTCCTGCTCCATTCTCTTGCCTCTCCATAGCTCCCTCTCCCATCTATCCAAATCCAATCTAAGTTTGACCAAGAGTTCCAATTCTAGCTAATCAGCTCCGGCCAAATCCCACTTTGGAAAGCCACCGTCAAGCCACTCGAGCAACAAAGGATCTCCCCTCCCGCCCCAGCTCTTCTCTACTGCGCCCAGACGCAATCTAAAAGCTAAGTGACCTCTTTACTTTCAGATACCAAATAAATTAGATTTGCATGGTCTTGTTCCTGCATTTGAAGCGTTGAAAGGAGTGCATGCAGCTCTTCTCAGGCGCTTTGTCATCCCAAGTTGCAGCCGTTGCCACCCTACCTTATGCCAACCAACTCATCTCCATTCTACGGCACTTGTACAGTAGATTAGAGGAGATTGTTTCGTCGGTCCCAATTACAGTGCAGCTACTGCAGCAGGGTGGATGATGTTCTAAATTGCAATAAACATTCTAGCCGTTGGCTCCCCCAGAATGGAGCCCTCCAATTACACTAACGATTCGGTGTTCAATCCATGTCCGTAAGTCAGAAGCACGGAAGCTCGTTTCGAAGCATCGCAGAACAATTAGCATCCGCTTTACAATTTTCTTTACCATGAGACAGTGTTCTTAAGTCATAATCATATTCGTTATCAATGCAGTAAAGTACCACAGCAGCAGTATCATCCACTTCACCTCTCCTACATGTACAAAGGCGCTGCTCAGCTAACCTACAAGCCAACCCAAGACTGCTTAAACTCCTCGCGAGTTTGTATGAACCAGGCCCTAATACGCAACCCATCAGTGCACCTTTGCCAGGATATCATTATCAATCCGCAGCTTACGAGCCTCGCGTCCATATATGTGTGCATCCAGCTTTATGTCAAGAGACACGCAGCAACCCACTGCATCCGTGTTCCATTCTCACAGTGCTCGGCAATGTTGTTGCTCGAGACCCAATAACTAGCCTGACGTGTGTTCATAGTGTCTTGTATCTAATCCTTTGTCCGTGAATTAAGCCTACTCAGAGGGCTTCTCTGCAGCCGGTTTATCCTTCCGGGCCTCCTCAACGGCCGCCTTATTCAATATGGGTACCTCATCCGACTTGGGATCTGCAACATGGGGAGGCTCCTCCGTTACCGCTTCATCCAGCGACGTTGGCACAAATTCGCCCTCCTGGACGGCTATAGGGGGATTGGTTTGCGGTGCGTTGCTGGTCGCTGATACACCGACGGCGGGCGTGCTACCGTCTGCAATTTTCTGTTTAGTCTCGCTGACAATCTTGTCCGCCTCACTGACCTGGGACGCTGCACCCTCTGCATCTACTGCAGCCTCCTTGTTCTGGTCCAGCCGAACAACCATGCAAGACAGATTGTCAGTACTGAAGCGATTCAGAGCATAGTCTACCAGTTGCTTTGAAGCTGAAATAGGATCCTCGACGTTGCGCACCAGGTCGACTGCTTCCTGATCGCTACACACATCCCAAATCTGTAATTGGTCAGCTATCGAACAGCTCGTGCTTATGTTAAAGGCATAACTTACTCCGTCACAAGCAATAATAATGAACTCGTCGCTATCAGGCTGAATAACCGTCTCGGTAGTGTACGGGTGCCCGGTGACAAGCTTCTTCATGTAAGCATCGCCAAGGGCACGGGTTACAGCCAGAACGCCATTGACACGATTGTTAAGGATCAAGCCTCCAGCGGCAGCGATTCGTTTACCCTCAATCTCATCACTGCCCTTGTGATCATAAGAAAGTCGCAGGGCTTTTCCACCCCTGCAGAGAATAATACGGGCATCGCCAACGTTTGCGGTGTACAAAACCCGCTGTCGTCCGCTACCTCTTCCCTTTGAGTTGGAGACCTTGGTAGCTGCGCTGGCCCCGTCATTGGACACCCCATCATTGGCCTTGTCCATCTCGACAGGCTCTCCCGGTTTGGCCGACTTGATGGCTGATCGATCATTTGATGCGCGATCCTCCCAGCGCAAGACTGCAACAGCTGCAGTGCAACCGCTGTTTTTTAGCGGAAGCTTTTCAAGCTGAGCATCGGCAGCCGTAAATGCCTGATCTAAAACTTCGGGAATCAAAGCATTTGGGTTTTTGCGTATGATGTCCTCGAGGATTATATGCAGTTTTTTACCACACCAGTCTGCGGCAAAGGTACCAGCGTGTCCATCAAAGATAGCAAAGTAGCCGTTGTCTGACTCGACCATGTCAGAAGAAACTGACTCCTGGTCGTCACCATCAGGTTTATCCTTTGCAGACGCATCTTTTAAGACTGGGGTCTGAACAAAATTGTACAGGAAAGCGTGTGTGTCTTCCATAGTGCGGCGGCATTTCTTGTTCCTATCCTCCCAAACGCCAACGCGAAACGTAGACTTGGGTCCTGGTACGGACTCTCCAGCGGAGTTGTTATGCTGACCCTGAGGGACTGCGAGAGCTGGATCTTGTTTGCCAAGCTTCTGGAGAGGTGTCTGCGAGCTCACTTCGGAGCCTCCACTGCGACTGCTCTGAGAAGAGAAGTTGAGCGAGTTCTTTGCAGAGGCCAGCAGACTGCTAGCCTTGCTACTGACGCTGCTACTCCTGCGTTTCTTGTCGGTTGGACCACCGGTATCCTGACGAGTTGGAGGGCTGCCATTTCCACTACGCTTTTCGCCGCTCGCAGCCTGGTCAGTTGTCTTGATGGGAGCTGGGGCACTAGGGCCTGAGCCGGGTTCAGGCGAAGGAGATTTATCGGATTTTGAGTCGCTTTCGGATTTATTGCCCGCTGAGTTGGAGTTGGAACTGCCGCCAAACATTCTATTCAGCAGACTTCCTCCAGTCGAGGAGAGACTGCGACGCTTGTTACTCGCCAGCTTGTGGTAGGGATAAGATAAATCTAGGTGGCTTGGCAGGGACCGAGGTAGGTGTCAGCACGGTTGGTACTGTAGGAGATGAGATGTCGTTTTCGTTTCTATCGTCGTTTGGGGGTTGGGGTTTGTAGTATTGCAACACGCGAGCGTTGCGATAGCTGCGACAGTGTATATCGTCGTGCAGATCGTAGGAGGCGGGGAGCTGGCCAGAACCAGCTTAGATGTAGTATGGTCCGTTGGCGCAAGGCAGGCCTGGAAGAGTTAGAGAAACTAGGTCGAAGGAAAGCGTCGCAGGCAGATAGATGTTGTTGGATGGACAGGCGTCGATGATGTAGCTAAGCGCGCAAACCGCTAATACGCCTCCCTTGGTCACTTGAGTGCGATAATTGAAGAGAACCACACCAAGACAACTGGACTAACGTACGAAGACAGTGTTGTAGGCAGACGCAGATATCAATAGCTTGTACAGTATGTATGATGTAGGAGCGCAATGCGTCAGTGAAGCGTGACGTAGGCGCCACGAGGGGGAGGGATAGTACTGGCGGGGGCAGTGACATACAGTCAACCAACAAGTGTAACAAGAAGAGGTTGAACAGATAGATACAGACGGAAAAGCAAACAGCAAGAAAGCGGAAACAAGCAAACAGCTCAATATTACTCCAATGATGGAAGCAATCTACTACGGTGTGAACACCGACGGAGAACGTACCTAACGATGGACGTGGAAGAATATTTCGACGCAAGAAGCGAGACTCGTCGGAAAATAACAAGAGGACAAAAGAGAGGCCCTCTGGATTGAGCGGGAGAGACGAGTTAAGCTACGGCTTGATACAGGGAAGTCGTGTCGTAGTTGATCAAGTAGTCTTGAGTTGACGTTGATTAGGTTACTTTGGGTCGTCGGTTGGGTAAGTAAAGGTAATGGAATCGAGTGGAGGGCGCAGCTGCTTTGCGTTGCGTGCAGGTGGTTGAATGTAAAAGGCGGCGGATTGGACGGGCTACCCTGTTCCAGTGGGGGCGGGGAGCTTGAGGTGCCCTAGGTGCGCTTAAGTCAACCAAGATGCAGTGCTTAACTGGGCTGTTGGCCACTGACGTATCCACACTACAGTGACGTTTATTGGCTGAAGAGCGCGCTGCTTAGCGCTCTGCAGGCAAATGGATCTCGGCCCAGCTGTGATTCTGTCTTTGGGTCCCAGTGAAATGGAATGTATGTGTAGATCTTTGTAACAAGGAAACTCCAGAACTGGACCCTTTATTCAAGATAAGATATCGATGTGTAGAATGATTCTCTGGGCGCTTTTCATTAGATCAGCCTCACCCCGAGACATCCGAAAGTGCCTACTCAAATACTAAGCAATGCTACTATAATTGTGATCTCGTTCTGGGTAATTTATCTATCGTCCTAGCATCATGAGGCCAGCTTCCAGAGTGGCACCGGTACTGTACACGTGTATCTCCGAGGCTACCGTCAAAGCTAGGCCCAACTAGGTTGCCCATTTGCTTCATCTTATGCCGTCTTCCGTTGTGCTGATGAATCCAACTTCATCTGCATAAATTGGATGCCTGCACCAAGGGAGACTATCATATGGTCTATATTGATGCCATTAAGCATTGACGGACACTTTGACAGTGGACCGCATAGGAAAAAAGTAAACCCAGTGACATTTCCGCACGGACTTTCTCATATAGGTGGCCTTACAACAGACTCCAAGACAAGAGGTTGAGATGGTCAGTGAATAGTTGGCATTGCTCAAAGTAACAGCATAGCAATCCAGTGGCTCTCAAATATCAGTTTCTATAAAGCACAAAAAAAGAGCCATGTTCAAAGGCTGAAAAGTTGATGGGTTAAAACACAATTCTCCAGACACCAGTGCACCTGATAAGCATAGCACCAAGAAACCGTCTCTTTCTCCTCGCTGACATAGGGATCAGCCATGATTCCAAACTTATTGTCGACTTCTGTGGCTTGACTGGTCCAATTTTAGGATAGATATCCCGCTTTAACTTGACGGGGTCTACACCTTCAAGAGAAATTTCCCAAGGCTGTTCAAGTTCTGCCGATTCGCCTACTTCCGCAAGCTATCGAGTCTTGCTTGAAGGTCATCATCGACAGGGTCGCCTCCACCACCACCATCACCACTGCCGCCGCCCACGGCTTGAGCGATCTTACCCTCGGGCACAGCCGCAGTTCCCAAGGCAGTAGGTGTTTCACCAAGCTATGATTGAAGTTAGTCACGACCTCCCACAATGTTGAAACAGTTTGGCTTACCGCCTGGTTGAAGTCTACGCCAATCTCCTCCAGCACTTGTTCTACCACCTCGTCGCCCTCTTCTTCAATACCCACATCCATAGCGTCGTCAATGGCATCATCCATCATCTCTTGTCGTTGTTCCATGATATCGTTCTCTCGTTCAAACTCCATAGCGATTCGTTGGAGTTGAGGAAGGTTCATCGACTTATTCATGCTTCCCAATGCCATGGTAGCTCCCTTCATGGCTTGCATCATCTGTTCGTTCGTTCTGTAGGTCTATAGGGCAGGATATCAGCCTCAGCCCTGTATTTTCAGCCGACCGCCGTTACTAACCTGAAGGCGGAGCGAGATCTTTTGTAGTTGACTGCGCATGCTGTAGAACTTCTCGACGTATCGTCTCGTGCGAACCAGATCCTTGGCTTGAATCTTGCAGGCTCCCATCTGTCCGTTTTTGGCGCTCGTCTTGATCTGCTGAATGAGGGTCTTTTCTTGCTTCTCCAACTTGACGCGCATCTGATCAAGCTCGCGGATTGCCTTGTCTAGCATGCGCTGGTTCTTGCGCAGACGCTCCGCTGGCGTCATGCGCTTGCCGAAAGCCCATTCAAGGATCTATTTCAAGAATGAATTAGCCATCATGGTGTCTTGTATTGTCGCACGATGTCGTTGTTCTTACATTCATGATGAGCGGGGGGGTTGTCGTTAACGGATAAGAGACGCTGGGCTGTCGTAGAAAAAGTTGGGGTTTTCGCAATAAAGTAAGAGCCTCTAGAGGCTGCAAAGTAAAAATGCGACAAATATGCAAGCAAGGCAACAAGATAAAGGGCCTTCCCCAGACGTGGTAAAGGGTTGATGGCCTTGTCGTGTCGTGCTACGGGGGTGCCGACCTACGTAATAACCGCTCTGGGCTCTGGGCCAGTCTTGAAACCCCTGCTGTTCACGCGATAAGATAAGTCCCTGCAACCAATCAAATGGGGTATTGGTACGTAGCAAAAATCATGCAGAAATGGGTCGGTTGTCAAGGATGATTCAAGTTTCCCGCCTCCCACCTCTATCTCTACCCGACCGCCCAGGAATTACAACGACATCACTGTTCCAAGCATCTTTTGTTCCTTCGCTTCCCGCGCAAAATATGCTGCTCGAACTGCTGCACGCTGCTTCAACATGAGCCAGGACTATTTCAGTGGTAACGGCAAGGGCAAGGCCCCTCTGCACCAGGAAACCGATTCCGACAATGACAACGATGGCCACACCGCGCCTACTCACGATTTCACTTCTCCGCCACCCGCCGACTCACCCTCCTCCCGCGTCCAATACATGACTGTTGGTAATGGTACCACATCTCAACATGCTGCTCGTCTTCAGAACATGCTTGACGTCGATTCAGGCTATGGTGGTAGTGTAGCTGGCGATGAACAGCGCTCCATGGCTTCCGCTGCAGCATGGGATATGGCAATGCATCATGACAGGCCTGCGTCGGGTGCTGTACACCAGATGTGGTACAATGCCCATCGTGCAACCCTCGGTCGCTCCATTAACAAGGTTCTCGAACTGCTTCAAAACCTCCAAGAGATGAATGCGTCATGGCCCGCACATTATCCCTCCGTCCAGCGAGCCCGCCGCGACTCCTCCAGAGACTCTGCACGGCCTGCCTTTGCCCACGCGCATTCAACATCGGACGGTAAAGCCTCATCCTCGCACTCTCTCCGGAATCCTGCCTTACGACGTTCCATGACTACTGTCGAAGATGGTGCCGCCGAGTCGAGCCGAGCCGCCGAAAATCGATCAACACCCGAACCACGACTTGTTTCGCCTCAGATTGCCCAAGAATTTTCTATTCTGAAGCTGGATCTCAAGCTTGGTGCGCTTCATCAGGCTGAGCTCGTACATTCATTGGAGAAGAGCTCCATTGCGTCATTGCTTGATGGGAAAATCAGCACCAGCATCAAGCATCTTATCTCTCTACGCGAGCGAATTGAGGACACTGCCAGTAAAGTTCTTATCACCGGTGATCTCAATGCTGGCAAGTCGACATTTTGCAATGCTCTATTGCGCCGAAAGGTCCTACCGGAGGACCAACAACCTTGCACTGCTATCTTTTGCGAGGTGCTCGATGCGAGGGAAAACTCAGGTGTTGAAGAGGTGCATGCTGTACACAAGAACGTGCCCTACGACCGAAACGATGAGTCGACTTACGATGTGTTCTCGCTGAAGGAGCTGGAAAACATCGTCATCGATAACGAGACTTACACTCAGTGCAAGATCTATGTGAAGGATAGCCGGAGCATTGACGAGTCTCTCTTGAACAACGGAGTGGTGGACATTGCCTTGATCGACGCCCCTGGTCTCAACTCAGACACAACCAAGACGACAGCCATCTTTGCCCGACAGGAGGAAATCGATGTAGTCGTGTTCGTTGTCTCTGCTGCCAACCATTTTACCCAGTCTGCCAAGGAATTTATCTGGGCTGCTGCTGCCGAGAAGGCCTACATTTTCATTGTCGTGAACGGATTCGACGTCATTCGAGACAAGAAGCGATGTGAGAAGATGGTCCTTGACCAAGTTCAAGGTTTGAGTCCCCGGACACACAAGGAATCGTCAGAACTTGTCCACTTCGTCTCCAGCAATGCCATCCCTGTTGGCCCATCACCCCCAGGCGGCCCTGGCGGTAATGGTAGCGGAAGCTCAAGTGGAGGCAGTGGTGACCCCGGCGATGGTGATGACAAGGGTAAGGGCAAGGATGTTGACAAAGTACGAGACTTTGAGGCCCTTGAACAGTCGCTACGAAGATTCGTACTCGAGAAGAGAGCACGATCGAAGCTTGCACCTGCACGGACATATCTTCTCAACATCCTCAACGATGTCAACACTCTAGCAACCGTCAACCAAGAGGTGGCTCAATCAGAGCTTGAGCGAGTGACGAAGGAGCTGAAGGAGCTTGAACCTCAACTGGAATCTAGTCGAAAGGCCCGTTCCGAAGTCAGCGAGCATGTTGATGCCAACGTCGAAGAAACGTGCAAGGACATTTACGATCACACTCGAAACACCCTCAACTCGGCTATTCTTCACTCTGCAAGTGAAAACTATGACGTGCCTTACCCTGGTATCTTGAATGCTTTCCAATACGCTGAAGACCTGAAGGAAGCTATGCTCTCACGAATTGCTGATTCTGTCTCGACCTGCGAGGACTATGCTCGCAACAAGACCGTCCGCGGCGTCAATGCCATCAAGCAGCTGGGCATTCTGCATGTTGGTGATGAGTTTCAGAACCTCCAATTCCGACCCGATGTTATGTTCCGTCGCAAGCGAGATGCCCTTGCTCGCCAGGTCGATATTCCCACAGAGTTTACCGATTTTGTTGACTGGACTACATTGCTGCAGCGCCAGGAGAAGTTTGCTGGTACTGGCATGGCCTTGACAGTCGCGGGCGCAGTTGTCCCTCGAATGATTGGCATGAACACATGGATGGATCAGGCACTTACAGCTGGCCGGGTTTTGAGCAACGAGAACCTGCGCCATCTTATCCTCCCTGGTATCCTCGTGGCTGGTAAGTTCATCATCAACTTCCTTTCAAGTACAGAGTCACTAATCGTTTAATAGCTGTCGCCGCCTCCGCCTATGTTCTGCAACAAATTCCTAATTCTCTTCCCCCACGTCTTGCTACCAAGATCTCTACCCAGCTTGCTGACCTGGACTATGTTCACTCCAATTCTGCTCGCATCTCTTCGTCTGTTCGCAAGGTCCTGCGTATCCCTGCCGACAACCTCCGAGTCGGCCTCGACCAGAGCCTCAAGGACCTGAACGCTAAGCGTGACGAGACTATTAAGGTCAGGGGCGAGAGTGAGCGTGCCTCTCGTTACTTCCTCAATCTTGTTCGCCAAAGCGACGACCAGCGTACTAAGGTTGAGGGCGTAGACTTGGACAGCCCGCCGCCAGGCCAGCACTGATGATGAAGCCATGCTTGGACGACTATGACTTGGATGTGTACCGCTAGGGTTCACGTGTCAAAATGAAATGACGGGCACAGAAAAAAAAAACACGGCGTTTAATAGGCAGGATTGTTTGATGGAAGAAAAAGAGACGTTCCTGATCCGGCTTTGATATCAACTTCTCTCCTCACACCTTGTTAGCGAGTCACAGCAGTATGAATTTACTATTGATGCCCTAATCGCTCGATAGCCGTTCACATAGGTTGCAATGCGCCCTGCTGATAAAAAAGTAATAGAGTATACACATTTGTAATTAATGATGGTTCGGTGACGACCTCAACATGAACCAGTCAACTTACTCCTTTATTTTCCGGTTACTCTCCATGTTGGCCAATGATGTGCTCGAAGTTCGATGTGTTTTACTAGAATTATATGCCAGTCCCATACTATAACAATATAGGATCTAACAATCCACCTCTAAGCCGATAGAAGGTATTGTGATCGTAGGTTTAAGGATCTACATGCTCGACCTATGCTGTTAAATATCTCGACGTTTTGAGACATATGGGCTATATTTAGTTTGATATCTAGATGAGCGGCCGACCTGAGTGATGGGGCGCTTCACGGCGGGTAAAAGGATTCTGAGGCTATGCTTCAGCAAAAGCTGGTACGACGATCTAACACAGCCTCCGCCATGATATCAGTTTTTGAATAGTTAAAAGTCGAACACTGCACCCCTCTTGTTGTCCCGGTTTACCCTAGTTTGTTAATTGTCAAGAGTGGTGCTGGCGCCAGACAGTGTTATGATTGTCATGCTTTGAAGCAGTTGACTAGGTACCTACGAGAGCAGTATGTCATACAGATTTCGTCGTGCTATTGTGCTTGCTGACATTGAGAACATGCAGATACAAATGGCGACAATATCCTCGAAGCGCCCCGATATCCAAACCCGATGTCTCGCCCCAAGACGTCCCGATCAGACTCCGAGACGACTCAGCTTACTCGTCTGTTTCTTTTGACTTTGGTCATCGATGCTCTTGCTATCACGATACTTCTGAGCGGACACTGGGAAGGATGGGTTAGTGTGTCGATAATATTTCAACTCCGTCTGGTACTGGCATTCGTTGTCGCGGTCCTGACTGTTGTCGTTGTTGAGGGACTTGTACGAAACTATTGGATCTATCGCCGGGAAGGATGATGCTTTACTCGGCTAGATACGCGCTACAGAGAACGAACAGCTATCAGGCTCATTAAATCTGGTTTACGAAGTCCACACAATACGCCGTAGCCTTTCCTTCTCCTCCTCGCCTCCGAATATACCATCAATGGGCTGTCTCGCCAGATCACAAATGGCTTCACGATCGAGACCAAAGTGTTGTGCAACAAGTCTATACTCGTTGGAAAGGGGACTTCCAAACACGCCCACGTCGTCAGTCTACCGGTGTTGTTAGCATATTCAACCCTTCTTGAATACTTCTTGAATGGGGCAGAAGTCACTTACACTTAACGAGATCTTGGGTCCTTCAACTCCTCTCCAATGTCCAAAATGATGTCCCTCGAAACCACCTCTCACCATCCCAGCTCTAACATTACAACTAAGGCACAGCTCCAAACACAGTCCCCTCCTCGCAATCTCTTTCTTTGTCTCTTCATCCTCCCAAATTACGTGCCCTAGGCGACCTGGTTCCCAGGACAGAAGTGTTTCCAGCTCCTCTTTGGATCCGCTAGCCTCGGCTTCGGCAAAGTGCACTGTGACTTCCAGGCCCTGCTTCTTTGCAGCTTCAAACACAGGTGCGAATACATTTATCTCACCTCCAGGCCGAGCTGTCGGATCGCCACAAAGGTCGAGGCCGACGACGCCCTTGTTGCGGTATTTGAGGGCAAGCGAGAGGGTAGAGGCAGCTTGCTCAGGTGTGTGCCGCCGATCAACAGATAGGATGAGGCGAGTGTGCAGCTCTGGATTTTCAGCTTCGAATGAGGAGATTGTGTTAAGGAGAGCTGCGATGTACTGCTCTGCTGAGAGTTGAGGCGTGCTGCGGGGGGTTGTTCGAAGTTCGAGATAGCAGACACCGTCGTCAAGAAAGTCGGTCAGAACTGAAGTAGTCGTATACCGAACAGACTCTTCTTCGGTGATCAGGTTGTAGATATAGCTGCTGAAGAGGGGAAAGAAGCTATTTACAACGAATAGAGAAGCTGTTAGTAATTTGTGTCTAAACTACTCAATATCAACCTAGAGCAAAAAGGGATTCTCACGTCTGCAGGTTATAGTCATGTTTGCCTTCGGGCATGACCACAAGAGGATCTTCGAGTTCTGTATTGCCTGTTGCCTTCTTGCGCAGCCATATCTCATGAAGTGCACGGCGTGAGATGCTCCCGGTAAGATGGGCATGGAGCTTATACCTCGTTAGTGTGCGAACGATATCAGGATCTGAGCTACAAGAACCTCAATTTTTGGCAATTTGATGTAATCCATTTCGTCCTTGGTTCTACCTCACACAGCCGTAGCTTATGTAGTAGCCGAGTAGAGTTGAGGTTATGTTCAAGCTGAATGAGAGGAGATTGGTGGGGGAACTGTCAACTACCTAATCTTCCTACCCTGAACTTTGTATAACCCCAACCTCAGAATTACCAGTACTGCACCTATACATCTCATTTTGGCGAGAGTCCAATGCTGATCCATCGGATTACATTTATTGGTAATAATCACAACTGCTGGGTTGATCAATTCTAGTGAAGAGTATGGAACATTTGGTGCAGAGTGTTAAAGAATAATCACAGAGATAGAAAGAACATATCGTAGCGTATATAAAGCTCACACATAAGTCATCAATAATACAGGTCTAGTGTGACAAAATACATGTGAAGCCGCCTTTCCTGGAGATGAGATCGCAGCCATTACTAACCCCATCCTATACTTTACAATCGGTACCTGTGCGCCATAGATGCGTTGCGCTTCTCGCTCCTCCCAGTCCAACCCAATTGCATCCGTCTGGGGTTCCGTCGGCTATTTACGCCGTAAACAATTATTGTACACATGGAAGGCCGTAGTGTTCGGCCTAATAATGACTGCACCCAGCAACAAAGGCGCCGTCTAGAATATCCTTATACCCAGAAACTTGGGTCAAGGTTTGTCGAATGCGCGAGACCAAGTTTTTTTTCTTTTCTTTACTCACAGAGCAGGCTTGGCCTGCTTGCCATCGAGGGCAGCGCCAACCTGGTCAGCGGTGGTCTGCTCGGAGCCGGCGGTCAAAAGCTCGCCGCCGCTTTGTCGCATGTTGTACTCTTGCTCCATGGCAGTGAGCTGCTGGTCCTCGGCGAAAGACAGGGCGAAAGGAACACCGAAGAAGAGAGCAGAGGTAGTGATCACCCAAGCACCCTGGCCACTGAAAGAGAGAACGCTCCAGGCGGCGTTGCCAACAGTGCTAGCCTTGCCGGAGATCCAGGAACGAGTGGTGGGGGGGACGATGTCGCGCAGCGCATATAGTCGCTCAGCAAAAGTCTCTTCTGAAGGGTCGTACTCGGACTCGTTGGAAATCTCGGAGTCTATAATTATGGTTAGTATATATAACGTTACGAATGCGACCTAAGGCTGAGGGGTTAGAATGTACCGGTGTCGCTGTAGTCGTCATCGTCCTCCTCGATATCAGGGCCAGCCTGGGCGTGCTGGAAGTGCTCGTCCTCAACTTCGGTAAGAGTAACCATTTTGAATGATTGGAAGTCGAAGCGTGTAGAAAAGGTGAGTGATTAGATATTAGGAGGATTCGTCGAAGAGCTTTAACGACGTGAAGGAGGTAGTGGCTCAAATCACGAAGTACTCGAAACTGATGAGAAAAGCCGAAATCGAACTAGTTGCTCGAGATAAACGACGTTGATGTATAATCCCGATAAAGGGCACTTCTTCTGATAGCTGGCTGGTGGGTGAGTTGACGTTGGCGTCACGATGTCATGGGTGTTAAATTTTTCGATGTCCTCCCGGTAGAGCTAGCTTCCGCCAGCTGGTTTAGCCGAAGAAGTAGCTATCTTCTATCATCACGTGACCGAAGGTGGGATCCGGCTATAGGGTAACCAGTCTGAAACAAATATCCATTACTGTCTCAATTATCTCGAATTCATGTAGAACTTATTTTCCACTCTACTAAGCAGGCGGAGAGATATCACATGGTGCTCAGATATTGTGGCTTAGACAATAGATTGGTGGCTGTATCCCACGCCATTGCCTGCTATAGGCAACACATAGCGTATCTAGGGGCTAATACTGAACTTGCCATCGATATCGAAATCCTTGCGACAATGGGACTGAAACGTGGGTGACTTCGTGACAGTCAAGTCAGTCTGAGCAAAACAGAGGTTGGTAGCTGTCATGATATTGAAGCCATCACGTGTTTACGTACTCAATCATTCAAGCAATGTCGCAATAATATATATCATATCCACGACCAGAGGCTGAACTAAGTCTACCTTTTACTCGGCCATAATGTATTCCAACCACAATACACGATATGTGGTGCCTACCATGCTTGCAAAGCCGAGAGACTCGCACCAAGTTCTCTATATTATGGGCAAGAAGCAGTTTAAGCATGTCCTACACTGCTGCGGCGACTAGATCGTACGGATGGCCCACTGAAACATCCAAGAGCTGACCAGGATCAGGATCATAAAGGCTCTGATGGAAGGTTTTGCGATTGTAAATAACGAGCAGGTCGACATGACAATCCTCGCTCACTGCAAGATAGATTAGTAAAAACAGGCGATCCTGCCATGGAGTCTTCCTCTATCACCCTCGTTCCCATAATGGCGCATGTATATGTAAGGTCAGGTAACATATAGACAGGATTCGTCAGAATATCCACGACTTCGCAGGCAATGAAGGAGTTCATGGCTTTGTCTACCACGCGAACATTATGGTGGACTGGTTCATGACCTCTGGCGAGAGTCATGTACAGAAGCACAGCCTTTGAGGCTCGAATTTATACCCCAGAAGCGCCGAAAACTCAAGAAGGATCTAGGTCAGCTCCCCGTTCCTGAAAGCTGAGCGTGGCTTTTCGCCCTGCCACGAAACTTCATGGCGTTTATGGGCTATTTTTAACTCATACTGTAGCTGGCAACAGTCCTAGCTACTAAGTCTTGGACAGTGCATGTGACGAGGACAAGAGGCAAAAGTAAAAGGAAAAGAAGTCATAGGACATCGTGAGAGGCAAAGAATCCGGAAAGACCGGAATTGAGAAACTGAGAGTTGTCTTGTTGAGTTGTTGAAATGTTCAAGTTTGACGTCGTTGCCGAAACTCTTTGAGGCGTTAGTTTTGTTCTGCTATAAGCAAAGACACTAGTACGTAATTTGTTTATTCCCCTGCTCCAAGGGGGATGACACCTGACCTCTGATGGAGCTCGTCAAAGTTAACGAGAAGCCATTGGCAATTAAACATCTGGCATCGTGACCTCTTCAGCCCGTTTCACTGTATCGAGATGCAGGGAGATTACGTATTATAGCTCCAATTGCCGTGCGGGCGGTAAACAATAAAGTACCTGCATGTGTGTATTCGCACAAGGGTTTCAAATTACGAGGCCTTCAAGACCAGCCGTATCAGCACGAGCCTCGTGATCTACACGAAATCTCGTCTACGATACCAAAATATGCCGTGTGATAGTATCCGTGTAACTGATGGACTCTTCGAGGCCGTAAGAGGGGAGCGACAGGAGACGAAACCGCCGATTGGATAATATGTGCTCAGATATTAGCTAAGCCTGTGACTTCCAGATCGGGAACTGGACTATTGGGACTCCCAATCAAAGAAGCAGATGGATCAAATGCACAGTTTGTTACGGAATACGACCTACCACGGGAGTAGCCCTCACACCAAGTTCATCAAGGTGAGCTGCTTGGGCAAGCAGTCGATGCCTTATCCGAGAAGCTTTTAGATACGCAGCGTGTAAAAGGCAACCCATGCCGACGACAATATACACCTTCGCACACCTAGGTACTAATGTCGCTATATGTTCACCGTTGACGAATCGGTATAAGCCAGGTACGCGGGAGCCTTTCCGAACAGTCAATTCCTGGCCACGTCTCCCGCTCCTCAGCTAACCGAAAGAACAAATGTCGTCTTCTAATCGTGAACCTTGAGCATTAAAAATGCACCAGGTCACATTTGCATCCAGCACGTGCCTGTGCCGTTGGTTTGCGTGCAGCCAAGGGGGGGGCTGCCCCGCGATTCGAAACTGAAGGTGAGAAAAGATGTGATGCGATACTGGGATATGGCGATAGCCCGCCGGCGCCGCTCTACAATAGGTACATATTGTAAAGGTAGGTACTGTAGGTGAAGAGAACGCACCGGGCCCGTCTGTTGGTCAGACAGCTCCGTTCTCCTTGGCTCCGGTTCGTCTAAGCTAGCTGTTTCCCCTCACCGCAAGACGCCAGGAATGGGCTCTAATTTCCATGGCGGGCCGTAACTCGTCCAGAGGAGTCGAGGAGGGGACTATGAAGCTATCGTGATCATGCACGGGCGACCCTGATCCCCGGACGCTGTACCAAACAAGTATGGGTCCAATTCATGTGGTTTGTAGCGTCGTTAGCCGATCAGATAGCAAGACACGGCCCCAGTCAGCTGTGGAGGCTGAACCCCGATGCGATTCACCACAAGCGGCTCAAGTACGTACACGGTACCTGAGAATCTCCGGGGGCCGGCAGCACATTCGGCCGGGTATCAGTCGCAGATACCCACAAACAGGGCAGCGAGACGGTCTCGACGGTGGAGTTGGTTGCTCACACCTGTGACACCTCAGGGAACCTCAGTGCCTAGGCGTTCTGGGGGCCCCTCGCTCAGCCACTAGCTGCCGTCGTCGAGGAAAACTCTTCCCCAACATTCCACTTGGTGGCACCTTAAAGGTAGCCGGTTAGACGCCAGCAAGGTATCATAGGTACTTGAACGGTACGTATCGCCAATTGACGGTGAATTGAATCTCTTGGAAGCAACCAAAATGGGGACGGGTTGTCAGCCGTCCTCGATAAGGAAATAGAATTGACTTTTGTGTCATTCTTCTGTTGTTGTTGTGCCGAAGCTTGCCAGTCTGTCCCCAGGATGGGCTAGTCAGGAGTTGAACTGATTGGCTTATTGTTCAAGTCAACATATGCCCGGTGTGGATGTGTTTTCGAGGTGTGTATATCTTTATTATCCATATGAATTCATTCGTATCGTCTGGAGATAAGCGGTGACTATTGTTTGCCGACAGGTGGCATAATGTGTATATCTAGTCATGAACACGAGAGGCCGCCAGAGTAATTGAGTTGAAACATGGACGGAAAAGACGGCTTCACGATGAGGACATGACGAATTCAGGTACCAGATAACACCAAGTGGTAAATGCAAAAATAGAAACTTCCATGGCAAGGTCCAACCCAAATGGAAGATGAAGAGAAGGGGTGGGTAATGCAGCACAGTAGTAGGTACGTACGTACATGCTGACTACGTTCAGCGTAACGCAGTGCCAAGAAGGGCAGCTGGGTGGAGATGCATCATAACGGAGGACAAGACTTCGTGACGCCCCGTAACCGTCTGTTGGTGGAGGCCCGAGACTCACTTATGTGGATTCGAAGGATTGCATTGTATTGTCCAAACTGGGGACAAAGAGGTCAGAATTGGACATGATGAGATAACGGTCACGATGGTGAGACGTCGCGTCAGAAACTGAAGAAATCCTTCAAAACACCAACTAGGTCAAGAAAACACGTTACTTGCATCACAAGAGCCACCGATTGGTTCTTCAGGCACAGGCAAGAAATCGTGCCTGGCGCCGGCAAAGTCGTGATCCCAAGGTACCGGCCAAGCTATTTGATCAAAGATTCTGATCTTAACTTTCCCCAGGCTCCAGGGTATTTACCGAGCTGTGAATCTGTATCTAGATGAGCCACGGTAGACAAAAGCAATTGGCCAGTGGAAAATTAATTGGCATCTTGGGGTCATGAGGAATGTGGGCGTGACGGCGTTCAGCCTCCAGTCCTTGATCCTGGCCATGAAAGCCAACATTAAACATCGTGGCCTCGATCTCATCGTCAACAATCGTGCCTCACTCAGTCAGCCAGAACCAATGAGCAGTCTAGACACACCCCCTGAAACGAGGTTCGATCTATCTTTTTTTCTGCCCACCTCGTGACGCGTTAACAGCGTCCGCCTCCAAGCGCCGGATGCGGGGTGCAGTAAAAATACAACCAAGATTTGCTAACCAAGCGACGCCCATGACAAACCAGAGGGGCCACGAGACTGGGCGGCGGCAAAGCAAAAGCAAAAGCTTGGGGACGACGGGCTACGGCTACGGCTGTCGGGGGCACAAGGTGAGGTCTCAAAGCACGCAACTGCAGCAGCTGCCGTACCGTAATGTAATAGATCCTCTTTTTCATTCCTCTAGAGGTTGGCAAGCTGGTGTAAAAGTGAAAGGTGACGAGTGACTGTGCAACAAACGGGAACGGTGGCTGTCGCGATGCTGCAAGATCAAGTAAACTGGGGGTAATGGAAATGACGGAAGATGAGATGGAAGCGGGCCGTGGGGAAAGCTTCGAGTTTTTCTTGTCCTTGTGCTCGATCAAACTGGGGGAAACTGGAGTCGTGGGAAAACCTGGGGGTAATGGAAATCCAGATCCAAGTAAAAAAAGCCCTCGACCAAGACCTTTCGGCCCTGCCGGCCCTCCGCCGTGTGGGGCTCTCCGGGGGAGTCCGGGGCGTTGCTGTCCGGAGTGTGGGTGCCGGCTCCGTTCTTTGTGGGATAGAGACAAACCTACGACACATCTTCATGTTCTTTTTCGTAAAATATGGAGAGAGAGGGGGGGGATGAAGTGAGATTATTGAGGGGAAGAGGAGTCTGGGGTATTGGAGAAAGAGAGCTTCCAAGGTCAAATAATCAGACGGAGTACCTAGGAATACTTGCGATCCGAATAAAATGGTTCTGTGGACTGGCCTCGGGGATGGGAAGGAGGTAGACAGACCAAACCTCTGCAAACTCTATCATTTACCCAGAAAGCAATGCTATGTCGTGTAACTCCCATCTTATGCCAGTATTGGTCCTTATTTCGCAATCGAAACCCCTCGTGCTGCAGTCAAGTGCTCCTACAAGACCCCTCGGCCTCAATGATTGTGTCATTGATGGTACCCCGGAGAAGGTACCTGTACGTAAGTACCGAACCAGCGGCCCCGCGTCGGCCGGAGGAACCTTGTTGTGGTCCGGCTCCTCAGCCCAACGTGTCCAGGTCGAGCCGGCTGGTGTGCTGTGCTCAGTTCCTTGCACCATGGGGAAGAAGGGGTGGAAGGGTGGGAAACCTGAACCATCGTGTCGTACCAACAATCACCTTGACAACCCAGTTTTTAACTTCATGATTATGACTGGATCTGGGGAATGGATCTCCCCAAGCTGCAATTATTGCCCCTGGAAATCGAGACTAGTCTCGGCCCCGTGATCGTCCCCCTTAACATCGGTCAAGGCCTGGAAGTTTCGGTGAACACTGATTTCTTCAGTCAGGTGAACCAGAGCTCGGTCTATTGTTTGGGGTATCAAGGGCAATTCAGCTAGCCTAGCATTTCTGCTGCGGTCAGACTCAGCGCGGCAGAAACATCCGCCAGCCTTCCGTCTGGGGTAGTGAGTCGTGTAGGTGTTCAGGTACCATGGCGGGTTCTTGGCCTGCAAATTGTGATAGCTTAGACTATGGACAAGCAAGGATTAATCAAAGCGAGGTATTCGCTGCTTGTTGGTAAACTTAGGACCAACCAAAAGAAGATCACTTACTTGGCTGATGCGAAACCCCAGCATTATCTTACACAACGTAAACCATGAGCTGACACAATTGTACCATCTGCGCTACATGGGCCCCATCTCAGCCGGGCTTTGCTCGAAAACTACATGACTTTTGCTACAGACCCCAAATGGGGATATTGAGAGGAGTTCCAGTTAACGTGCACTTGGAACTAATAAGGCGCAGGAGGTCCAACTCCGACGAATCACCACTTGGCTTGGCTTGGCTTGGCCGTTTTGTCTGTCAGAAAGTGTACGGTTTTATACGGTACTCGACAAAGGTATCTACTACCTTAGCTATGAAGACAAGTAACATCATGGCATCATCATTTCTGGCAGTTATTACGATACCCTAGACAGCCCAGGGCATTATGCAAGTGGGGTTTCACAAAACGGGCTTTCAAGTAACAGTCCACCGTTTGAATTGCTCCTGAAGACCCAAAGAAGATAAAGAAAAATAACGAAAAACCTGAAATCAAGGTAGGATCTGCATGTCACGAAGTTGCCATTGACGATGACTCGCAGAGACAAGCCCACGAGTTCCGGGCCAAGGTGAGTGATGGCACCATTCTCCATGCCCATACCGTTTGGGTGAACGAAAGAAGTTAACTGCGGGGTGCCGTTTTCATGCATAGTGCATGGATGGTTATGTAGACTTACGTTATCAAAGTCTGAAAATGGAGGCTCTTTATGTCGACTTACAGGAACCTGCCAAAGAAAGCTTTCAGTGGTTTGCTTAGCCTGTGAAAAATTTTCAACCCAATTCCTGAGTTTTCGAGGCCATTGACTTCGGTCGTATGCAAGTTTGCAATATGTCAATTTCAGAAAGGCAGCATAGGTGAAGTACAACAGACAACTCTATCATTGGCAACACATATACACTAGTGATGTCAAACGAAAATCTGGAGAAGGCGGGATTCTATGCAAAAACTGCAGAGCCTCGAATAACCGGGCCTTCCCCACTAGCAATTCTGGATATTTCTGGGGGGACTGTGTGAGAGCCTCTGAACGGTTTCCATCACTCACTCAGTTCCTGAGAGTTGAGCGGCCAGGAACCAAGCGCTCGGTCCAACAACAGATTTCAAAAAGGCTTCCTCTTGAGGTTTAGGCCAAGGGCACTATTGGGTAATTGAATGGGACTTTTCCTTGTACACCGTGAAGTCATGATCACGATCGGGGGGCGTTGCTGCAGCCAAAATTCTTTCTTCTCGACTCTTCTGGCGGGCTTAGCTGGGCTCCGCTTCAGGAGGGGTGGTACCAATTGCGAGGCCTCAGAACGACCGGGCCGGTGGTAACCTTTTGTCTATGGTATACTTGTTCTTTTTCTGGCTGCGTATATCAGCTTTCTCACTTGCTCAAGTGCCAAGTTAATTGGGAGAAAAGCCGGAGCCATTGAGAACCTAGGCAACCATAAGCTCAGTGTCGAAATTGAATGTACTGTAGGCATATGCAGCACCTGTAAAGCAAGGCACTGCAGAGCGTTATTGGCGGGGTCAATAAAGTTGCCCAATGCATTGTTTTTCCCGGTGAAAAAGCCCGGTGCAAAGGTGACAGACCAAGCAGAAATAAACACCCGCCGGCCTCACGCCCAGCAAACTCCCAGCAGGGTCTGCCCCACAACATGGAAGGGGGTGTGGTAAAGGTGAGCGGGAGACCTTGCAAGGGATGTGTTTTTTTATGGCAGCGTGACAGCTTTTACTCGGTACCTACGGCGTGACGGTGTAAGAGAAGGCAATTATGAGGGACCATGTTGACATGTTTGGAAGCCATGGAGACATCAATGCTGGTACGTACCCCATTGTTAATGACTGGGTAGTACAAAGTACCATCGTACACTTCTGGGTCAATGTTGAGAGACACTGACGTGTGAGTATTTAAAGCTTCCATCGCCAGTCCTAAAGTCCTTCTGCCTCGAAAGTTGGAGAGATAAGTCTCTTGACCTCGAACCTTGTTCACAAACAATTACCTTTGTATTGCTTCTGCCCTCACACTAAGAAGCTTTCTTCTTCTTCATCCTACCCCCTATTATTATCCCTATCTCGTCTTATTTAAAGCATCCTTGCCTACCCGGCTTGAGCTTGAAACCCCGTCATCTCAATCCTCGACGTATCAAGAGAGCTTTTGTTATCTCTTGTCCAGACCGTCTTCAGTTTCTATTTACGACAGGGCTGACGGATGGCTGCGCTGAGTTCGTACACACCTGAACAAACGGCAGGCTGGCTGGCGGTGCTAACCAGTGTCAGAACTATAACCAACCCTCCTCTCATCTGAGAACAACTATCTTATCTACACCAAAACAAACGAAAACCAGACAGCAACTCCCACTGTCTTGTTGTTCTCTTGTTCACTTCACTTCAACCTCTTCGTCATTCCTCTGATCGCCCCGCTATAAGCTCGGCATTCCCGACTTAGACCTATTTTCAGTGACGAATCGATCGTCACAAACTCCTGTCGGTAAGTAGCGGATAAAGCCTGTTATCTGACTATGACAATGGGCACTGCCCCATCTTCATTCCCTTATCGCGAACCCATGGCCCCATTGATTGGCTTCCCCCTGATTTTCACTGCCCAATGATGAGGATACGAGAGCCGGCCCGGGCGGCTTACACCGGGAGTTGGCTGCTCCGTATCAGAGAGTTGCGATAAGCTCTAGCTGCGCTGCGAGCTGAGGTGAACGACCTTCGGGTTCGTAGCCGCAGCCGCAAGCAGACCCCAGCCCTGCCTTTGTTGAACCGCATTTTGCCTTTCAGGTCCCGATCTAGTGGCGTCCATTCAGCATGGGCGCCCCGGACAAGACCTGGCATGAGCCTCCCGGCACGGGCTTAATGCGATCACTAGATCAATGGTTACCGCGATCACGGGCGCAGCCACAAGCACCCGCCTCAGGGTCAGCAGCCCCGTATCAGCTAAAGCTTGGTACTGGTACCTACCCATTGACTCACGAGTTCTCACCGAGACTCGGGATAAGGTGGCTACGGTGACGGTGATGGCAGGAAGTCTGTTATCAGCTTCCTTGTTGTTTACTTTGCTTGAGCTGTCTATATAAGACACTCGCAGCTGGTCTTCATCTCTTCTCATCTCATCGATTGCCATTCATTCCTCTTTTCTTTGTGTCTTCCGTTTACACCATCAGCTCCACTTTACAAGATGGCGCCTATTATAGAATCGCCCACTAACATGCTGCCCTCTCACAGTTTTCCTGAATACTCAGATCCTTTTCAGGAACCATCATCCATCATGACTGCTGTTTCTGCCAACCCCGTGGCCAGCATCAAGGCTGAGGCTATCAAGCCCGAGACCAGCCGTGGCCCTTCTCCCCAGCCTACTCACTTCTCCGTTCCTCTGCAAAATGGCAACGGTAACGGCCACCGCATTCTGCGATCCGCTACTGTTGGCTACATTGCCCCTGAATTCACTGGCAAGCCTGAGCAGAAGAAGGACGTCAAGGCTATGATTCAGGCCGCTGGCTTCATCCCCGAGCCCCAGATTGATGAGCAGATTGAGTGGTTCTACGAGAAGCTTGGCATCGATGATGTCTACTTCCACCTCGAGACCCCCGATGTCATCTCCAGCCACATCACCTCTCTCTACGCTGCCAAGGTTGCTTCCTTCGCTCGCGAGGACAAGCAGGAGGAAATTCGATTGGACATGGAGGCTAACGACCACGCCATCTACATCGACACCAGCGTTGCTGGTAAGACCAACGTCGCTGGTCCTCGCTATGAGGAGCGCCTTGAGGCCAAGTACATCGACCACCCCGGCACCAGCAAGTACCGCGTTGAGACCTTCCGATCTCCCGCCGTCCTGAGCCCTCACTCCAAGGCTACTCTCCGATGCTACTTCGTCTACCAGTGCCAGTTTGCCACCCCCCCTGAGCAGACGAACCCTAAGGAGACCAACCTCGAACTCATCGCCGACAACGGTTTCCTCCAGAAGGCTACTGCCAACACCAAGCAGATTTACCAGGACATCATCGAGCTTGCTGTGAATCGAGCTGGTCCCGTCATCGAGGTCTTCGACATTGAGGACACTGACGAGAAGCGAATGGTTGTTGCATTCCGCTCCCGCTCCGCTCATGGTCTCTTCTCTGCCCTCAGTGACCTTTACCATTACTATGGAGTTACTTCTTCTCGAAAGTATCTTGAGCAGTTCTCTAACGGTATCACCGTCATGAGTGTCTACCTCCGACCCGCCACTGAGTCCACCGAGTCCAGGGACCAGTTCCCCTCTTGGGAAGAGTCTATTGACCAGATCTCCAAGGAGGTCTCTCTCCTTTACTGTCTCCCCCACAACAAGTTCCACAGCCTCTTCCTTTCTGGCCAGCTCAGTCTTCAGGAGTCGGTATATGCCCACTCCGCTTGGGTTTTCGTCCAGCACTTCCTCAACCGACTGGGTCCTGAGTACGCCTCTCTCGCCGAGCTTCTCGATGTTAAGAACAACGCTCAGCAGGCTCTGCTCTCTAACCTGAAGCGACGTCTTCGTTCCGAGACCTTCACCCCTGACTATATCTATGAGATTATTCAGAACTACCCCGGTCTCGTCCGCGCACTCTATGCCTCTTTCGCCAACGTCCACCTTGTTAAGGACCAAGAGGACCCCGTGAAGGTTATCTCTTCCAGCCTGTCTGTTGAGGTCCTCTCCGATGATGCTCTCAAGGACAAGATCTCCAAGAACGTCAACAACGAGCACGATGAGATGGTTCTTACTGCCTTCCGTGTGTTCAACAACGCCGTTCTCAAGACCAACTACTTCACTCCCACCAAGGTCGCCCTGAGCTTCCGTCTTGACCCCTCTTTCCTCCCCGACGTCGAGTACCCCAAGCCCCTCTACGGCATGTTCCTCGTCATCAGCTCTGAGTCTCGTGGTTTCCACCTTCGATTCAAGGACATCTCTCGTGGTGGTATCCGAATCGTTAAGTCTCGCAACAAGGAGGCTTACGGCATCAACGCCCGCAGTCTCTTTGACGAGAACTATGGTCTTGCCAGCACCCAGCAGCGCAAGAACAAGGATATTCCTGAGGGCGGCTCCAAGGGTGTCATTCTGCTTGACCCCAAGCAGCAGAACCGTGCTCGTGAGGCTTTCGAGAAGTACATTGATAGTATCCTTGATCTTCTCCTGCCTGCCGAGACTCCTGGCATCAAGAACCCCATTGTAGACCTCTACGGAAAGGAGGAGATCCTCTTCCTGGGTCCTGACGAGAACACTGCTGAGCTGGTCGATTGGGCTACTGAGCACGCTCGTTCTCGCGGCGCTCCCTGGTGGAAGTCTTTCTTCACTGGCAAGTCCCCCAAGCTCGGTGGTATTCCCCACGACACCTACGGCATGACCACTCTGTCCGTCCGCGAGTATGTCAAGGGTATCTACCGAAAGCTCAAGCTTGACCCCTCTACCATCCGCAAGATGCAGACAGGTGGTCCCGATGGTGACCTGGGCAGCAACGAGATCAAGCTCGGTAACGAGAAGTACACCGCCATTGTCGATGGTTCTGGTGTCCTTGCTGACCCCAACGGCCTTGACCGTGAGGAGCTTCTACGCCTGGCCAACGGCCGCAAGATGATCATCGAGTATGACATCTCCAAGCTGTCTTCTGAGGGTTACCGAGTCCTGTGTGACGATGTCAACGTCACTCTCCCTAACGGTGAGGTCATCAACAACGGTACTTCGTTCCGTAACACATACCACCTTCGCGACACTGGCAGTGTTGACGTCTTCGTCCCTTGTGGTGGTCGTCCTGCTTCCATCGACCTTATCTCGGTCAACCGCCTCATCAAGGACGGCAAGTCTGTCGTGCCCTACCTCGTTGAGGGTGCCAACCTCTTCATCACACAGGAGGCCAAGCTCCGTCTCGAGTCCGCTGGTTGCATTCTCTACAAGGATGCCTCTGCTAACAAGGGCGGTGTGACCTCTTCCTCGCTCGAGGTTCTTGCCTCTCTGTCCTTTGACGACGAGGGCTTCGTTGAGAACATGTGCCACGATGCCCAGGGCAACGCTCCCCAGTTCTACCAGGACTACGTTAAGCAGGTGCAGCTTAAGATCCAGGAGAATGCCCGTCTTGAGTTTGAGGCTATCTGGCGCGAGCACGAGCAGACCGGCACTCCCCGATCTGTTCTCTCTGACAAGCTCTCGGTTGCCATCACCGACCTCGACGAGAAGCTCCAGCACTCCGACCTCTGGGATAACGAGAAGATCCGCCGATCTATCCTGCACGATGCTCTTCCCCGCCTCCTGCTCGAGAAGATTGGCCTCGACACCCTGATCGCTCGCATTCCCGATTCCTACCTCCGCAGCATTTTCGGCTCTTACCTTGCCAGCCGCTTCGTGTATGAGTTCGGCAGCAGCCCCAGCCAGTTTGCCTTCTACGACTTGTAAGTGTAACCCTTTGTATTCTGACACACACAACGGATGCTAACTAGTATAACAGTATGTCCAAGCGCATGGCTCAGATTGCCAACTAAAAAAGTTGATTGCATCAATCATAAAAACGGTGTTGGAGCGTGTGATTTGATTGTTTTACAAGCATAGCATTTTGTTTTTTTCCCTCTGATGAGAGATGAGCATAGTTACGGTGTGTTTGCAGTATTTAGGACGGTCCTGGCATGGACCTAATGCAATGGATGATAATCACGGATGGTCAGGTTAAAGAAAAGTACGAAAAGACTATGTCCATGTAGTCGATAATAATCACAGATTTCGAAGTTTATAGATATTGTTCCTTGGATCGATCGTGATGTGGTTTCTGAATGTGTGTGAAACTTTTGCTGTTTCTGCTTGCTTCTGTTGCACGCCGGAGGAAGACTCCTGAGACATGCATCTGTCTCGGCATAATTACTAGATTGACTGTGAAATCTGACTGCTCAATTGATTCGTAGACGACGAGATTGAAAAGATAACATGTAGCATGCGAGACTTGACTGAGGATAATTTTATACCAAAAGCCGCCGATTAAGCATGGTCATGTGTCTCATGTGGATGACAGTCAATAGCGTCTAGATGAGAAGTTACGTTTTTATGTTGTTAATTGGCCAGACAACACCTTGCATGCATACATGCACATCAGGCCAATATGTGCAGTGGCCTCATAGAGATAGCGTGGCAATGCATGTATGGCCAGGCTGTATGTGCCTTGGACTCGGCAATACAACACGTGATGAACATATGAAGAGCTAGAATGTTATTTTTCTCTTGCTGGGTATGTTCCAGGCGGTGTTGAGTTTGTGAGATGGCATGTTGGGTAATTATGCTGCATGCCTGGTGTTGTGGTTGTGTTTGGCAAGGTGAGGCCACCTAGTCCTGAGTCTAAGAGCCACGTTGTCTGCATGAAGAAATATACATGATGGCTGACAAAGTAAGTGGTAGTAACAACTATAGATAGAACACATCGTGACATTTAGTTTAATGGCTTCAGTGACGTTGGCAGCCTAAGGCAACTTGATGTTGAAGCTGAGGGTACGTACCCTTAGTGAATGGAGAACTGAGAATCCTTTCACATTCACTCCCACAGCCAATAATGTCAACTTCCCCTTAAAGAGACCCATTTGGCGTCGAGACGTTTCAGCGTTTCAAGGGCCGAGGCGCGGGTGCCCTGGGCGGCTCCCCGTTGCGTTAGGGCCGAAGTTTACGTTCTCTTGGAACCACTAAGCATCGAAGGCTGTTCAGGGGTTTTAATGGGCAAACGCGCTCCCTTTCCTGACGCGGAATTGGCACGAGATTCCAGAAGACAGAGTGCATAACAAGGTTAATCAAGTCGCCATGTGTGAAGCAGTGATGATGAGAGGGATTTGAAGACAAAGTAGCACATAGAATGGCATAAGACGTAATTGTTTGCTATGCCGACTACATCGAGATGCATTGCTTTATAAATTTAGCTGCCCCTCAGTCAATGCCACTCACGATCCTTTTAACTGGCTCAGTAGGTTGTTTTGGAAAAATAAACAGGGAGGGTCAGTTGGAAAAAGGGAACCTGAGCTAAACAAAAACGCCATCTCTCTACCCCTTGTCGCCAGAATTCCGAATTCTCGTCTCATCAGGTGTTTCTTCCTTTCTTTTGCTGAGATACCTTACTTTTTCTCAAGTCTTGATATTGACGGGGGTTGTATGACCTGATAGTAGATCAAGCACCTACTCACTCTGGCCTCCACTTTCGTTTCCATCCGTCCATCGGGTCTTCTTTCTGGGTGCCCGCTTTCGACCTGGACATTTGAAACAGTGATAGACGCTTGAACTCGTCCCCCTCCGCACTAGCAGCGCAAGCACATGTTTGCAGCGAAATAATTCACATCGTGGATCTTCAAATTTCAAATCAGTTGTGGCGAGACATTGGCGAAAAAAAAGATACAGGGACCCTGAAAGCAGCCCAAACATTCCTACAGCACAGTACCATCCTGTTGCTCTTGAATAGGCGAGCAATAATAGCGAAGCCAGGCTCTCACAGGCACGACCCTTGCTCAGTGACAGCGACAGTGCCAGTTTCACTGAGGTAGTGGAGTCTTTTGGTGGCCGAATCCAATTCAGGACCCGCTAGGAAACGAAACTTGGACCACGCAGGCCCCAGCTGCCAACGCCAACGCCAACGCCAACGCCAACGCCAGGCCAGCTACTTTATTATTACTACTGTATCTTCTCTCACACGGACACGGAACAGAGATCGTCGCCCTTTCTCTCCAGTTTTTCGACAATCTGTCTCAATCCACACGTACAGTACTGTATCGCGCGCGCAGTCGCTTCATGTTGGACGAACCCGTGGCTGGCCATTGGGCATATCGACGAGCGCAGCACTCCGAGCGACACCAATCGAGTACGACGACGATTCCGAGTTGATAACATCACACAACCCTCGACAACGAAAGCAAACAAATAAGCAAGCCAAGCAAGACAACAGCCAATCCTTCCAAGGATCTGCCACCTCCAGCGGTACAGACAAAGTAACAAAACGGCCCCCAGCCGTCAGCACCACCAACAGCCGAGTTAAGATAAAAAAAAAATAAGGCGGCGCTCCTCTAGAGCCAGGGGTCAGGTCAAGCATATCCCATCCTCTTGGTGCCTCGCGCGGTTCAGGGACGAAAAGTGGCTTTGGACGGCTACGCCCGTTGTCTCTGCCAGTCACAATGTTACGACCATCGATTGTCCGTGCCGGTATGTACCTATCTACTGTCCTCATCTACTCTGCCTTGTCATTGCACATGGAGCGAGACGCCAATGCCACCCTGAGTGTCTTTCAACCTCGATTCTAAGATTGGGGGTGCATCGCCTCTTGCGCAGCCTCATCCTGTTGTTTCGGTCCCTCTCACAGTACACTTTCTTTCCCCTGCCCCCTTTACATCCAAACTTCCTTCATCCAACCGCTGGGGCCCTTAACTCAATCGTTGAACTCTCCCTATCCCGTCGCTTCTTTGATTACGTTCTTTTTCACTACGTTTCATCTTATTCTCGTCTACCCCTGCCCCCGACTACCGTCCAAGCTTGACCTTCCTCTCGCTTTCCGGGGTCGCTGCAAGTCACGATACGGTCCAACCACCCGACTTGACCTTTGTTTTCCTATTCCTTGCGCTCGTACGCTTTTCCTTACGATACGATTGACTGACGCCTACGATCGTTTCCCCGTCTATAGACACCATCGATCTTCAAGATCATCATTCTCCATCCGCACAGGACCACTCTAAGAGCCCACGCTTAGGCGGCGCAGCCAACTCCCTGGGCCCCCACCAAGCCGAGACCATCCGTGAGGTCACACACAACACCGCAGACGAGCAGGGCCGCTCACCTCGCGTTTCCCTCGATAACCGCAATAGCCTTGACGAGATTGATTCTTTCGCAGACGATCTTGTCGCAAGTCACACAGCTGGACAACCTCGCGCTCAACGCGCCGGCGACGATAACGATACCACAATGGTTCAGGAGGATGCACTCGCAGTTGCGCAGAACGGAGGCGTCTCGTCCTCGGATGAGGGCGAGCTCGACGGCGACGATGACCTGGACGACGACATGATGGACAAGATTTCGAGTTCGCCTTCGATTGAAGATGGTGGGTGCTACCCCGTCACTGCCCCTGTGGCATGGCCGCGCCGTGTCTCTTCCCTACCCTCCTCGTTACGGAGTAGTTCTCCAAGCATTTCTGGTTCAAGCGGCACCAGGATTTGTTCACCATACCCCGAGCCTCTTAAATACGCACCTAGCCCAAGCACAATCGCACAGCTGCCACGGGCACTGCCCGCGACAATTCGGAACCATCGTCTTCAGGGTGAGTATAACGATCGGGACGACAATGACGACGCCGACGACAGCTGGGCCACATTCGATTCCACGGTCGAGTTCCACGAGACGTACGAGGACGAGGCGCTGAGTGGGAAGATTAGCACTACAAAGAAAGAGAAGGCGCAAACGAGGTCCAACAGCAATGAAGGGTAGCATCCTTCTTCTGAAGGATCAACTATCGGAGGAAGGGATACTGTAACCCAGAATAGTGACCCGGACATCTTTTACGGTTGCGATGCAATGCTGGACCTTTCCGATTCGACCGACGACGATATTCGAGAAGGCGACGAAGACGACGATAGCGCTGACTACGACCTCTCGCTTACTGTTCCGTACGAGGAATCCTTTGAAGACGATGATTCCGCACTATCCCTTCCTGACGATCCAAACTTTATTGATTCCGGTTGGGCGATTGAGTGCTTACAAGAAGTAGAGGACATTGATTTCGAGTTCGTTTACGCGCTTCACACATTCGTGGCTACTGTCGAAGGTCAGGCGAATGCAACCAAGGGTGACACCATGGTTTTGCTAGATGACAGTAACAGTTACTGGTGGCTGGTCAGAGTCGTCAAGGATAGCAGTATCGGTAAGTCTTACTGAGCCACACCCACCAGACATAGACTAATGGATTGTGTAGGATATCTACCTGCAGAGCACATTGAGACACCAACAGAACGATTAGCCCGTTTGAACAAACACAGAAATGTGGATGTACGTAATTTGCAACCATCCTCCCCCAGTTCGATACTAACAGACAGTGTAGCTCTCTGCTACTATGCTAGGGGATACGGCAGAGAAGAAGCCACAAACTTTCAAGTCGTCCATTCGATTTGGAAGGAAAACGGTTACTTTTACTTCGCCAACTTATCACGATTACACCGAAGTCGACGACTATTCAACTGATGAAGAAGACTTGGATGAGTTGTTTGCCGGTTCGACAACCACAGCTCACCAAGACCAACAGCAACAAGAGCAGAAGAAGGATACCCGGGAACCAACGACAACGATATCGGTTGTTGATGACGACTCATCAGAGGAGAGTGCCAGGGTTGAGCCCCTGAAGCCTCGCTCGAACAAGGAAGTCAAGATGGCCATGGAGCCGTCGAAGGTCGAAACCGTGGAAGAAGAGGACGAAACAAGGAGCAGCGAGGAAATACTTTTCGACAACAAGGCAGAAGGTCCAAGCCGATCCCGGAACGGTACTGTCAGGAACACCGACTCTTTCTTTAGGGATGAGACTGTCGAGACCAAGAAGATTACCCTTACGCCTAACCTGCTGCGGGACGACAACCAACCTCGGCCATCTCAGGATTCAAACAAGGACATCAAATCTAGAGGGAGCCTCGACAAGATGGACAAGGAGCTTATGTCTGATAAAGAGAAGAAGAAGCAACAAGACAAGGCTCGGAAAGAGAAGGAAAAGAAGCCTAGCGCCATCCGAAGTTTCTTTTCTAGAAAGGACAGGAAGAAGTCGGTTGACGATGATGACGAATCCTTCGGCAAGCGTTCTATGGATATGGTATCAGAGTCCCGGGATAGCGAGTCGATCGAGGAGGTTGCGTCGCCTGACAGCAGCAAACCTCAACGGAACACCAGCAAGCTCCAAAAACAGATGCCCCGGATTGAAACATCGCCCGGCAAGGGTGGTCAGAACGAAAAGGCTTCGACGATGGAGCTTGCAGCCTACCTGGCCGAGTCTCGGGTCAACGATGTGTCTAACGTGCCACCGGCGTCGATGCGTATTGTTAATCCCGAGACACAAGAAACACATGAGGTACCATCGAATACGCATGTTGGCGGCGATCCAACCAGAGTGCGGTCATCCTCGGCCACTGCGCACCACGATGACACGAAGGCGTTGGCGAGGGCGCTGGGTCGCAGTGCTAGCACAGGAGGCGAGTCTAGGACAGCCCGAACAGCCAAAACTCGTCCACTGATGGATGTAGATGAGCTGTCAGACTCCGACGAAGATGCCATGTCTCAGTCGACGCCACGAGCAGCCCCCGAACAAACTAGCGAGAAGAAGACGGAAGGCGGACTACGGCCGCAGCTCCCAGGAGCGTTCCCTGACAGCTTTGATGCAACATCTAAGCCGAACGGGCCCACGGCTATTAACAAAGAGCATCAAGAACGTCTGTCGGAATCACCAGTGCAGGTGTCACCTGTCAATGCAACACGACCACCCGCGCTTGAAATCGATACGTCTTCGCAAGAAGGTCGGTCATCATCCGAAGTGCCGTCACCAGAGCTCATGCCTGGAGACGATACACCTAGGGACAGCAACTCATCGAAGAGCGCCAAAGAACCTGAATGGGACGATGACAAGTTGCGTGCATTCTTTGACGACGGCGAGCACGTGCGAGATCTTCTCATGGTTGTGTACGACAAAACGGACGTGGAGCCTGTGGGCAAGGATCACCCGGTTGTCAGTGGGATGTTTAGGGAACAGAACGCAAAGCTAGCGGAGATTACGACTGTGAGTATTTCCATAACGGCCTTGTTTGGCGACTTGTTTGATTGCGCAAAAGCTAACAATATTATAGCAACTCGACAACATGCTTGGAGACTGGTTGGCCAGAAAACAACGGTCTCGAGGAACACTATGAACCAAGTTATAGAGCCCAACAGGCTTTGGCAGCCAGACCAGTGGTCTCAGCTCTGTACGAATGCGACATCTCATTCTTGATTCGTTGAACGACTTGATTATTTGCGGGTTCTGGACACGTCCATGAAGACAGCCCCTTTGTTAGGTTATAGGTGACAGGCGTTTAAAGGGAATCGCCCTGCTGAGGGAGGATTGACATGACTTGAATCCTCGGGCCTCATTTTTTTCTTGGGCACGTTGACATATTCTAAAAGACTTGCATTACGGAGCGTGACTCTGCGATGTGAAGAGTGACACATTTATATACATCCATTTGAAAGACAAGAATACAGAGCAGATAAGTTGGTGAGAGTAATTATAAACATTTTCATTTTCATGTGAAGGGATCCCTGTCTATGCAAGTCATGTATGGCGTTGAACCAGCCACTCTCTTTTCAACACGTCCCGGGCATGGGTGCCGACAAGGCTAAGGAGACCAGGTCACCTCGGTAGTTTCAAACGCAGATAGCGCCGTGCGGGTACGGAGTCGTATAACGAAAGAAATGACGAAAAATGATTTCTATTGTTATGAAGCGCTGAAAATACCGAAATCTGGTTCCGATATAGAGGACGAGAGGATAGGAGGGGGAAATGGGGGAAATGTTAGCGGCCGAGGTGAGGAGGAAGAGCTGTGGCTGAATTTCGGAACGAACTTCCAGGAACGGGAGCTGTAAGAGGAAGCTGGTTGTCAGCATCATTGGCTTCTGAAGCTCACTGGCGCCGCAATATTGTAGCTGAAGCTGTGCTGGCTGCCCAGGAGGTCCCACTTTGGGGCTTCCTGGTTGGCTCGATTATGCTCATTTACAGCGGGCCGAGGTTCTATGGCTGGCGTCAAGGATGTATCCACCAAGTACTCTTGGTAAGGTGATACGCCACAGGGGTACATTTCCTAAACCTCCAGCTTTCCCAGCCACCGTTCTTTTGAGTACCTAGCTTATGTTGCCCCTGTCGTGTTGGATGGAGTGAGCTGAGCTTGGGCACCTCAGGTCAATCTCATTTCCAGGTCCCCCCAGACCACAGTCCACAGTCCAGACAGAGTGAGACAAACAAATCAACACCAACAACCCAACGCTACGCTCCACCCGCCGTCTCGTCTCCCCCATCTTGCCATCTTCATCATCATCATCAGCATCATCATTTTACGGTACTGGCGTTTGTAAGTATCTTCTCTCTCTTGGCTGCTTTTCAGGTTACCCTGGACTGGGCTCTTGTCTCCTTCCTCATGTAAACAACTCGATCATCATCATCATCATCGAGCATCATCGAATGCACCTGTCCCGTCATTCCCTCAACTCGTGGTGTCGTCGCTTGTTCGAGTACACAAAGCCATTGGCTGGTCGAACCGCGAGAACCTCAATTGGCCCCGACCCACCCCAATCCTTACCTCTCATCATCCTCTCATCATCTGGTCAAACCCTCTTCTACTCCCTAGTCACCCTGTCGGCTGGCGTTGAACGCGCACAATCCCTCTATCCCCATGTCAACAAACATCATCAATCATTAACACCCCGCCTGTTCGTGTCGAACGATTGTACTGACTCTCTAGACAACCTCTCATCCGCGCGTCTGGACCCTCGATCGTTCTATTGATGACGCCGCCGTGGCCCTGACTTCGACGATAACATCCGACGTGGACGATCACGACGACGACGATAAGACGCCGCGCGCGCTGTGAAGACGAACCAAGGTCCAATCGATCGCAAATTAATATTCAATCTGGAGCAGTTTACATTGAGTCGAATCAAAACAACATTGCTATCTCGACCTCGACCCGGGACGCGCTTTTCAAACACTTCATTCATCATCACCGCCATATCGTCAAGTAGTAGCAATCATGGTCGAATTCAAGAGTGAAACCATGGAGAAGGTGTCGCAGAAGGTGCATGATGCTGGGCAAAAGGTTCATGATGCCACCGAAAAAGTCGGCGGCATGCTTGACCAGGCCGAGGCTGGCAAGATTCCCGGCACCAAGGGCCATCACCCCGTCTCTGCCGTTATTGGCACAGCCTTGACCGGTGGTATGGGGAATGCTGGTACTAAGGGTTATCTGGCGGTACGTTAGACACCCAACTCATTCGGAAAAAGAGAGTCAGGCTGCGCATGAGCTGTTCAGCCAAGCTTTGTGCTCATGGCTCTTTGGGATCTTTGGGAAAAGCAGCATAAACCAAGACTAACGACTTTGTAGGCCTACATCAAGGAGCTTGAGGACAACCCTCTGCGCACCAAAATGCTCACTGCTGGTACTCTTGCCGGTACCCAGGAGCTTGTTGCTTCATGGCTCGCCAAGGACCGCAACAAGCACGGCAACTACTTCACTGCCCGTGTTCCCAAGATGGCCGCCTACGGCTCTCTTGTCAGCGCCCCTCTAGGCCACTTCCTCATCTGGGCGCTCCAGAAGGCTTTCAAGGGCCGTACCAGCTTGCGCGCCAAGATTCTGCAGATTCTCATTAGCAATCTGATTGTAAGTCTCAAAATACCTCTTGTCTGAGTTCTGCGCATAAAGAGAGGGAAATTGGCGACATGAGAGGAAAAGGGGTCGAGTCGTTGGTCGCGGACGACGCAAATGAATGATGAGTACAATTGGAAGGAAAATTGGAAGCTCAGCTTGGGCGAATTTCAGGATATCACTTGCAGTATCAGTCACTAACATGATAATCCCAGATCGCTCCTATCCAGAACAGCGTTTACCTGGTCGCCATGGCTCTCATTGCCGGCGCTCGCACCTACCACCAGGTTCGTGCTACCGTCAAGGTTGGCTTCTGGAAGGTGATGCGTGTTTCTTGGATCACGTCGCCCATCTGCCTGGCCTTTGCCCAGAAGTTCCTCCCTGACCAGCTCTGGGTCCCCTTCTTCAACATTGTGTCCTTCATCATTGGCACATACATCAACACCGTCACCAAGAAGAAGCGCCTCGCAGCCCTCCGCAAGAAGCACTTCGGTGACGACCGCCGATCCACCGGTGGCATGGGCCCTGGCCGCCCCGAGGACTACCCTCCTCCCGGCATGGGCGGTCCCAACCCTCCCTACTAAGCGATATAATCACAAACGCCGATCCGAGCCCGACGAAGCCAAGAAGACAATTAGAGAACGGTAATAGGAGCGGCGAAAGCTTTGAAGAGAAGGGAAATGTGGCGACAAAGGAGTGAGCGAACGACGGCTTCTTGGCGACGGGGTAGAAGAAAAATCAAACCCATGCTCGGATGGGTCGTGTCGCTTGACAAGTATATACCCGAGGCAAGGGGCTGAATAGGACTGGAGCGTGTCCTGAACTCAGGCCGTTTAACATGTATCTACAAGAGAAATTTGGTGAAGAGGATATGGTGGAGGCAGATTAGCAAGATGTGTGTATGTTTGTATGTGCGAGCTGCTAGTTAATGAAATGAACTGGTATTTTTATTTTTTATACTCTGCGTTAGAACTTCTTGGTTGGCTTCTATGTCTAAATATGTGTAGGTGATACAGATTCTAGTGATAAGAGGTTATGAATGCCGCGGAACGTACAGAACAGTTGAAGGACATGTCCGTAATCTTTCAGCCCTCTAAGTTTCCCATGCTTTATGGGCTTTGGACTTATAACACCTGATGTTTCTTGCCATAGCTTGGAGCTCCTAATGTTGAGCTGATTCCAGTACTCTCCGCCCGGGCTGCCGTGACTTGCTAATAGAATGGCGGAATTAGTCCGATTTCAGAGTTGGAGTCCTTGACAAGCCCGGATGAATCAAATCGGAGCGGGTGCATCATGGCCGAGGTATTGCAGTGAGCACTCAGGGTGCCTGGCCGCAAGCTTTCTCTGAAGGTGTATGCGTAACCGGGTGGCCATGGTCGTGACTCAGCTGGTTGAGCTTCCCAGCTCTTTCATAAGAATGGTGAGATGGTGTTTGGGCTTCTTTCAACCCCCTTCCTCCGGACCAGCCGCCTCGGCCATGAACCCAGGACTCCAATACTCCCACTCGCCCTTTGTCTGCTTATCTACCCAGAGCATGCCGCCTGCAACAAGGTCGTCGATCACAGTCCGGGCGCGAGCCTTGTCCCAGCCCAGGTTATCTCTCAGCATACCTACGCTCACGTAGCCCAACACTTGCGCTGCCTCTACGACCGAGACTTGGTCGTCGTTGAGCTCACGGGGTACGCTACGGACATACTCCTTAGGACCAACGCGCACAACGGCGTACGAGCCGCCAAGAGGGGAAAGTGTCTGCACCGCGCGCCGAACGTCGTCGTCGGCAATAGGATCAGCGCCATCCATGCGTCCTGCAGCAACACGCTCCCTCAGCTCAGCCAGACCAATCAAGCCACCATTCTCTCCTCTTGTAGCACCACAGACCTCAACAATACGCACAGCCAGCTCAAAGTAAAAGTCGTTGACCGTCTTGCCGAGCAACTGAGCCCATACGGAGCTCCCATCGGAAGAACTATTGCTATTACTGCTGGCGAGGGGATCGACGCCGATAGCGGCGCACATTCGAGCGAACTGGGCACGGAAGGCAGGATCGGAGCGGATATCACGGGCGTGGGTGTTTGCAAATTGTTGGAGGAGGGAGCGGAAGACGGCGAGTTGGGTCTCGAGGGCTTGGGCGTTGTTGGCGCGGAGGGAGGAGCCGTGGGATGCGAACTGCGCTGATGTGATGCGTGAGCGATCAAAGGCCGCGAGGCCTACGCCTTTGCGAGACATGGTTGAGGGTGTAGTTGGTGTTGATGTAGGATCGAAGGTTAATGTCGTTGATAGGAGGGTCGTGGTTACGTCAAATGGCGGGGGTGGATCTTCGGTCTAAATGCAAGGTCAATATCCGCATGAGGGTATTCTTGACTTTATTTTATATCAACGGTAAGTTGACGAGGGAGTTGAGATGATTTACGGTATATGAGAGTAAGTTTACCAATGAACTGGGTCAATATATAAAGACGTAGAAATACTCCGTAGTCAGTTGGATCTTTAAAGTAATCTTAAATCTAATCTTTCGCTAAGGCTTAATACCATGATCTCTCGCACCTTTGTCGACTCGAAAGAGTTAGATATTAAACTCGTTAGAACGACCAAATTTCTACTTTTATACAATTTGATCTCTTCTTGGATTCAGAACAAGTTCATCTCTGTTGTTGTAACGCCATCTCCCTCGTGTCCACGTATGTCAATTCGCAGAAGCATGCGGGTCGTTTGAGGTGCTTCACCAGCGGCCGCTGTAAAAAGATGTCGAGTAGTACTTCATCAAGGACGCCAAGGCCCTTCCTGACCTAAAGGATGAGTATTAGGAATGTTTTGATGGAGGGCAGCATAAGTTTGAGGAGGAGTCGAGGAGTAGGATGCCGGCAGAGATTGGACATCGAAGATAGAACGAACACCCATCTATCATGGAACTTTGATAGAAGTATTTGAATGAGCAGTAGCAAGTCAATCAAATTTATTACTGCAAATCATATCTCTAGAGGAATTAGTACAAATGATCGACTTTGACGTTGAGGGTGTAAGTTGATTTGGCCGAGTTGCCCAAAGAGGTCCCTAAACCTGGCAAATGGTGGGTCCATAAGTTGAGCTACTATGCCGTTCATATAAATTGCCTTGACTTCACCTCCTTTGTTCTCACTCACCTCCAACATCTCACCAAGCCCTTTCAGTAATTCAAATCTCTTTTCAAAGTCTAATGCAATACGTTTATGCACGAGAATCTATCTATCATATATCTCTCGTAAGGGGATCTCTCGCCTTCCACAGCGAAACTTGTCCCTTCTCGGTTCCAGGCAAGAGTGGTGTGGTATGGTATGATGCCGTCCATGGATATCCATTCCCCAAATCAAAGCCTTGGCTATCTCTCCTTTTATGAGAGCCGTGATGTCCTCTGGCTCTGGCAGACCAGGGACGCTGCCATCGCCGTGGCAGCGCCTAATCCGCCCCTGATCCTGAAATAGTCGTCACTTCATTAGCCCAGGGCGGAAACCTCGCGTCTCTAGGTCTGTTCTATCTTTGCGTCCTGTGAGTAGAAGCAGGCGATTACTGCGTCTGGCACTGAGCCTGGCCGTCGCCCATGTCGTCCTCGTCATCTTCCCAGTCGCCACCGAATCGGCCGTCTCCTGAGTTCTCGCCCATCTATCACCAAGTTAGCTGCTATCACTTGTTGCAATCATAGGGGAATATGCTCACCTTCTCGATGTTAGCGTCGTCCTCGTAGTCGACCTCGTCGACCTCCTCAGCCTCAACGTTAGCGGGCGCAGAGGGCAGCATCTTCTGCAGCGCCTCGTACTCCGAATCGTTCTTCAGCCAGCCATCCTCGGGGAACTCAACCTTGACAATCAGGTAAAGATCACCCCTATTCTCACCTCGCTTCAGAGGCATACCCTCACCGGGGACCTTGAGGCAGTCACCTGGTCGCAGGATCTTGCCCCGAGGACGCTCAATGTGGATGCCTCGCCCGTCGAGGTGCTTGAACACTGTCCTCGAGAAGCCCGATAGAGCCTCACCAAGCGACACGGTCAGCTCGGCTGACAGATCGTGGCCAATGCGGGTGAACATATCGTGAGGTTCTTCCACCAGGGTGAAGACGATGTCGCCGGGCGTCTGGTCCGGGTACTGATCGGCCTCGCCCTCGAGAACGATGCGCTCGCCCTGCATGGAGCCCCGAGGGATGTAGATCTCAAGGACCTTCTTCTCCTGTGTCGTTCGCTTGCCCTTGCACTTCTTGCATCGATCCTTCTCCTTGAAGACCTGGCCAGCACCCTGGCAGTGGTCGCAAAGAACGGTCTCACGTCGCATCATACCAGGACCGATCTGACGGAAGGCCTCGACAATACCGTTACCCTTGCAGCGCTCGCAGGATGAAGACTTGGCCTTCTCCTTGCCTCCAGAGCCCTTGCACTGACCACAGAGTACCTGCTTGTTAGCGGCAAACTTGACAGTCTTGCCGCGGTACAGCTCCTCCAGAGTCACCTTGTACTCCTGCTCCTCATCAGGGCCGCGCCTAGGTCGACGAGGACCGCCGGGGCCTCCAGGGCCTCCGGGACCTCCAGGACCCATGCCGAAGCCAAACATTTGAGAGAGGATATCGTTCAGATCGACCTCAGGGCCACCGGGGCCGCCGCGGGACTTATCGAAGGCGGCCATGCCGTGGACGTCGTAGAGCTCGCGCTTCTGGTCATCGCTGAGGATTTCGTAGGCTTGTGTGACTTCCTTGAACTTGGCTTCGGACTCTTCTCGATGCTCTTCGGCGACCTTGTCTGGGTGGTACTTGAGAGCGGCCTATTGTAGTTTTGTGAGATTCCATTCTGTGAAGTAATTCCTTTTTTGGCAGCGATCACGCACCTTTCGGTAAGCCTTCTTGATCTGCTCTGGTGTCGCAGTTCTGTCGATTTCTAGAAGTTCTACCGAGCGAGTTAGTCAGGCTGCTATTGTCCAGAGTAAAACGTCGAGATTTGCTACAACTTACCATAGAGATCGACCTCCTCGGCGCCCGGGGAGCCAGCGTTGAAGTCATCCATCTTGATGTCTGGAGGCACTGCAACTGTATTTTACAGTACTGTAATGCAGGATGAAGAATTGGTCCGCTGTGTCGATCAACTCTGTTGGTTGAAAGCAGGGGCCCGTAGAAAATCTTTTGGCGCGGTCCTGTAGCGCGGGGTACAGCCCGAGTAATGTAAGTTGTCACTGTACTTTTCTATGACATTGGGAGGAGGAAGAAATTTATGGCTGCTAATAATTTATCTATCTTATCTAAAGACAAACAGAATTAAGATAGACTTTAACAAACACTCTTATCGTTCCGGTGTCATCCCAACGCTTTATGTTCGTGTTGGATGCGTCATGTTCGTTGACGCCTATTATTGTACAGCCCCTCTGTCTTCCCTTTCCATAGTCCTTATCACCAATAGAAATAACACCTGTGATGACAGGATTAGAAATCGAGTAAGAATCTAGTATACTAAACAAATATATCAATTCTTCAAATGTTTTCACCCTATCAAGATCTAGATGAACTATTCCACTGTTAAGACCTCGACTCAAACCTCAACGACTCAGCTCTTACTGATAAGAAATTTTGTTTGTTATCGCAGATGTGACTTGAAACGGCCCGCCCGCCACATTGTGGCGCACCACTCTCGAAATGCACCGCCGCAATATCCCGACCCATGAGAGGGCTTCTACACTCACTCACACTCACACTCACACTCACTTAGCTTGTCATGAGTGCTTCGTTTTCAATATGATATCGTTGTCAAGCCGCTCAATGCGGTTATCAAGGCAGCTTATAAAATTCCAAGGGCTTCATCGATCAATACCCTCAGTTCGCCGAGGTTTTGCAAACTCAGTCATTCGACAACATGAGACTTCAGAAAAAGTGAACTCTGGTACATCAGCAGCTTCTGCGACTCAGACCACTTCAGAAAACGTTAAGGAGAAAACAAAACAAGACAACGGAGTAGCTAAAAAACCTTCGAGGCTAGCGGCTCTTAAGAAACGCAGTCAAAATACCAACACCAGTGAGCCCAAGATCAAAGGGGATGAGGCAAGCCAGCGATATATCCTTGGACAATCAGCCGACAAGCCAATTCGAACCCGTTTCGCACCCTCACCTACGGGATACTTACACTTAGGTTCTTTGAGGACCGCATTGTTTAATAACTTGGTGGCTAAGGCTACAAAGGGCGGTGACTTTATTATACGTGTTGAGGATACTGATCAGGTGAGTTTAGCATACTTATACCTCAGATATGCAATTCTTTCAATTCAAATTTGTACCTATACTTACCATATTGAAGAATCGATTGGTGCCTGATGCCGAAGAGCGCATCTTCTCAGACCTCGAATGGGCTGGCCTCTCATGGAGTGAAGGTCCTGATAAAGGCGGTCCATACGCCCCCTATCGTCAGGTAAACCCATCTTGACTCTCATAGCACAGGCCTATACTGACATATAGCCGCCTAGTCAGAGCGCCTTGATACTTACCAAGAACACACCCAAACCCTCATTGACAACGGCTCCGCCTATCGCTGCTTCTGTAATCAATCGGTCCTCGAGGCCCAGAAGCGTGCTCTCCACGACGCCGGCAAGTCCACCGCTTACCCTGGCACATGTCGCTCTATTCCGCGCTCCGAGTCGGACGAGCGCGCTGCTGAAGGTGAATCCCATGTCGTTCGACTCGACTCAGGCCGCTTTGGCACGCCCAAGTTTAAAGACGCCATCTATGGACCTTTCCAGAAGAAGGAGCCTGAGGAGGACTTTGTGCTCATGAAGACGGACGGGTTTCCTACGTATCATCTTGCCAATGTCGTGGACGACCATCTCATGAAGATTACACATGTCATCCGTGGCGAGGTGAGTACCTGAGATCGGACCTGTTGAAAGGCTGTCGCTTACATCCACCCAGGAATGGCTCATCTCAACGCCCAAACATCTGGCTCTCTATGAAGCCTTTGGCTGGGAGCCTCCTACCTTTGCCCATCTGGGCCTTCTTGTTAGCAATGATGGGTCTAAGCTCAGCAAGCGAAACGACAGTGTCAATCTGTCCACGTATATGAATCAAAAGATTTTCCCTATGGCCTTGCAAGCCTGGCTTGCCAACTTGGGTGCCTCATTCAAGAGAGGCGTTCAAACGCCACGTTTTCTCGAGGATGTAGCCGAGAATGTACGTTTTACATGGACCCTGGCTTGGAAATGATCGTATTATATGACTTTTTACTGACTTACAGCCTAGTTGACTTACAAGTTCACTCGCGGTGGCATAAAACTCAACCCTCAGAAACTCGATTTCTTCCAGTACGAATACCGCAACCTTCTCTTCAAGGCACCTCTCGCCGAGCACACATCTCGTGAACAAGATCTCATACGAGACAACCTCCTCATTCCCCTCGTTGACCAAATTCACGCCATTACCGTCTCCTCTGAGTCCAGCGCCAGTGACTATATCCCCATTCAGCCACGCGGCACCTCCCTTGACTGGCCCGGCCCTTTGACCCCTGTTCCAGCCATTGTCGCATCAGAATCATCGCAACAGACATATGCCTTCCAGATCCTTGCTCAGGAAACCACACGTTACTCCTCGGCCGCCGATATAGCCCGTCTACTTCCGTACTTCTTCTGGCGCCCCCCTCCCGCCACCTACCGTGCAGCTCTCGCTGCCGAGCCTATTCGCCGCGACTTCTTTGACCTCGTTCATGACGTAGTTCAAACACCTGGCGGCTGGGAACTGGCTCTGGAACGGCTCTTGGAGCGTGTTCCTTCTGATCAAGCACCTGATCTGCATGATCTTCTTCGACTAGTTGCCATTGGTAGCCCACACGCTGTTGGTAAGGCATCTCGCATACTGTTCAGCATATTGGGCCAGGAGGAATGGCAAGCCCGAACCAGTCTTGTACGTTCTTTGCTTGAGGAGCTGGACCTTGGCGGCCAGGGTCTTCGTCAGAAATGGCTAGACGAAGCCGCCGCAATGGCTTCAGGGGCCAAAACTACCGCCGCATAAGGAGTAAGGCGTCGAGCCACGGGGCTCGCAGAAGCCGATACTTGAAACTTGTCCATCATCAATATTAGAAGGCTTGGAGATGAATTGTATTATAGTTGTAATACCATGTACCCTTCAATGTTATCATTAAACTTGTGTAGAAACCAACAAGAGTCTTCTTTCATGATCAGCTTTAGACACCACGCAATCAACTTGTTCGGTTTGTCATAACGTCATGATTGATGTTAGGCAGGGGCTCCTAAGCCGCCACTAGATTTTCTCCTTGTTGTTTGCTTTGCTCCCCCTTATGTGATTAGATAGATAGAAATCATGACCCCAGACTCCGGCTAACCCTCTAACTTAAAATCCTTGGTATGCTCCAACTACTATGACATGCCTCCGGAAAAAATACAAGATTAAGATGATAGTAAAATTGCCGCGGAATGAAAGATTCGTCTATTGACGATTCTCTCAGCCAAGACGCGAACCATAGTTTCGTGATATAGATTCGTAAATGTCCAAAATGCAAATGCGCGCTGTAAGGGTATATGTCTAAATCTGGAAGATCCAAATCTGTGGTGGCGTTAGCGATAAGCTGCAATGGGTGAAAGGGAAATGGTTCCCATACCTCCATCTTTCCGGTCTCTGCTCGTTGTTTCCTTGCTTCCTCTTTAACACTATCAATAACCATTTCTAGATCGTCTTGGTCGCCCATTGTAATCATATCACCATTGGGCATGTCCTCATCCTTGACCTTAATCTTGAAACGGCGTCGGATGCTAAACTTGTCGCGAACCTTGTCGACCAATGTTGTGAACTGCGTATCAGGGGAGATCATAATCAACTTGACCTCATCAGCATGGACCTTGACCCGAATCTTCGTGATTTCAGGTCGACGACTATGTCGTTGGCCTGAAATAGAACCGGGACCACGGCGATGGCCACCGATCATCTCGAAATCGTCTTCATTAATGGTGCCGTCGTAGTCTGAGCCATCTTCCTCTTCAGAATATCGTGCTTGCCTAGGACGTCGACTGCCAGCTGATCCTCTCGAATTTCGCGAACCACTGGTTCCTTGGTACATCGCATACACATCCTCTGGTGAATCTACCTCAGGAATCTGCTTGGGCCTCAGCTGTAGAGGCTGGGGCTCCCTCTGCATAGGCCTGCCAGTACTGGTCGATGCTGATCTAGAGGGCATTGGTCGGGAACGGCTGTCCGGGGGTGAAGCTGCCTTCTCGTACCGGCGGTTCGGCTCGGCCTGTTGGATGTTGAGTTTAGCCAACTGGGGCTTCTGGCCGCGTACGGAAGCACCACGCGTTGGGCGCTCGTTCTCGGGTGGGGGTGTTGGCGGAAATACATTTCGGCTAGTAGGAGGTTCTGATTGTTGCCTCCGAGATGACAGACCAGGTTTAACGAGGTTCGTAGCGGCAAAGGAGATGTTGTCAGGAGGTCGATCGTCTTTGACCTCTAGCTTGCCAGCCTGAGAAATGTTAGTCAATGAGACTTTGGTATATGAGAAGGAAACTGACATTCTTGATCTCAGAACCAGCAAAACCTGTGAAGGCGTTGGACCGGTCTGAAGCGGCAACAAGTCTGGCTTTGCCCAGATAATCCTTTGTCTTGAGGTTTCGTACTTTGGCTTCGTTAGGCCTGTACACTACTCCCACAGGGATTGAGAAGACGGTATAGCCCTGAGCATGTTAGACAATAGCCAAAAATACGTATCCTGGAGACCACAAACCTCTGCCTGTTCTCTAATAGCGTCATCAATAACATTGTGGTCCTCTACCACTTTCTCCTTGACAGCATATGAGAGATCTTGCATACCAGCATCCATTTGTTGCAGGTAGATGTAGCAAAGACCACGGTTGAAGAGTACTTCACACGAGTATAGCTTGAACAGAAGACCTAATTGGGCGTAGTCGATCATGGCGTTGCCACGGAGGTAGAGGAGTGTATCGTTGAAGTTGGCAAGGGCTTCTTCAAAGTCGCCGAGGAGGAAGTTCGAAACGCCTTGTTGGAAATAGGCAACGGCGAGGTATTGGTCTAGTCGAATTGCTCGCTGGTAACTCTCAACCTGAAGATAGAGTGGTCAGCTCATGAACAGTCGTTTGAATCGCAACGCAGCCAAACTGCGTTGCTGAGGGCGACTTACAGCCTTCTCGTGCTCGCCTAGTGTGGCATGGATCACGCCCATGTTGAAGAGGATCTTGCTTGTGTCGCCAATATTTCCGAACTCGTTGAGGGCATCTTCGAATTCGTTGTTATCATAGCGACCTAGGGCTGCTACCCAGGTCTCGATTTCCTGTCGAAGCGATCGAGTTAGTGGCCTGACTTGCAAGATATTGCGGTTCATAAGGGTATGAATTGGAGAAGGACTGTACCTGTTTCAACGACATTGTTGTCGCTGCAGGGCAAAAGGTACCACAGCAGAGACGACTTGAGTGTTATAGGTATAGATAAAAACAGAATGATTGGGAATAAAGAGCAGATTGAGAGGGTGGCGGTGGTAAATAGAGAAATTCCAAGGAGTCAAGGGAGAGATGGGGGCTTGAGAAGCGGGCGCTTAGAAGTATGAGGGTTGTCCCGACTTATTATTCGGCGGGAAGCAGCGGGCATGTGCTGTGACCTGAGGTCCCGTCGGGTTGACTGGCGGGGCAGGTACGCTAGGCACGGTACGGGGGTACAGGGGTACAGTATGCCAGTACAGGGGGTCAGGGGGTCAGGAGCGGTGTTGCCCTTGCAAATGGGGCGCAACGGTTGGTCTTTCCCTGCTTGAAGCAAGCAATTGGCGCACTTAAAGTCTCGATGGCTTGGCGGCCGAGCCAGTGGCGTTACCTAGTGAGAGAAAGAGGCAAGTGAAGATGTGCTTGGTGACGAGATGGTGAGGGGATTGGTTTGTTTTGTGATATAGATAATCGATGGGAGATTAGGCTGGATCGTATATCGATTCTTGGTGTATATCTTTTTATAGCTTTTGACTTGCTGGTTGCTGTTGTTGGTTGTTGATGGTGATGAGTTTCTTGATATGCGTGTTGGTAGTTGACTTGGTTGTTAAGCGCGTATATATATCGAGCTGCTGTGCTGCACGCGATGCCGATCTGAGACTGGCACAGATCATGCAGAGATGTTGAGCGTCAGACTTCAAATGAATAAGCCGACTCACTAGTATTATGTCTTGTGAGGAACACCTAATTACCAATGACCCAAGCTGGCCAAGAAAGGGTCGGTGTACGTGGGATGTTCCTCTCCGCCTGAACTGCAAATGCATGGCGTGGAATCAGACTTCAAAGCAAAGAAAACCACGCGAATCATTCTCTTTACAAAATTACCCATGAGATTATTTCAAGCCAAGAATCAATGGTGTGGTGATGGCCGTGTTTGACTGCAGCAGTGCTCGATATGACATACTAGACCACAATCGATGAGTGGCTGGCACAACCAGACTCAGCGCGTAAAGAGGATGGGAATTGGTCGAGATCGAGGCGCGAAGTTGGTTGTCACACAGGCTAGGGGACCTGACTCTCTACAACCACACTCTGCCAGCGGGCCAGGGGGATGTGCAACAAGGGTTCACACGTTTTTTTCAGTCTTTGCTACAGTGCCATATTGTTTCTAGCTATTATCTGAGATCTCTAATGTATGACTTCTGGAAGTGCATGTGCAACGTCTGATCGACCGCTAGCCTGATGCAAAAACATTGTACTCTTACCGGGCCGGGTTTGAGCTGGTAACCTAAAATCCTGATCTCGTTTCTCTACTGACATGGAAGAGATATCGGGGATTTAGCAGAAGAAAGTTGAAGACTTGATCTGGCATTTCCATCATCTCACTCACCCTAGCGAGTCTGACTGTGATGTGATGGATTAGATGTGATCTACTTCTCGCAAAAGACAGATGCACAACTTAACCTGCCATTGATGAAACTCCCTCTCATGTTGGATCGAACCACTGCCTTCCTCAGCCTCGTCAGATGCTCTGGAGAATCGAAAGGTTCGATGTGAACGCTGATCAATGATTCTGGTTAAAGCCGGGGTTTGCTTGGACGATGGGGCACTTTACGCACCTGCTGCAGCGACTGTCACAGGTGCTGGTCACTCTCAGGCGCAAGATTTGATTGGGTATTTCTTCAGGGTCTTGAGCTTGGACGACCCACACCTCGGCGCCTGCTCCGATTCTTCTCTCGCTCCATGCCAGATGCTCTAGCCATGGTAGGGATGGGAATCTATAGAGACCCTGGTCGACCGCCTGTGGCTTGCGACATGACATGCAACCAACGACATCCAAGCTACTGGTGTCGAATGACGTTTAACTTGGTTTTAAGCGCCCTGCTGTGGGCAGAATAGAGTGACAGCCCCCGCAGGCCCAAGAGGACGGAACACTGTATTCATGCTTTGGACCCGAGGACACGGGATGAGAGGGAGCTTTACAAGTGGCACTCTACCTGCCAAGATGCAAGGACCAGTGGATCTACGGTGGGAGAAAACGAAAGACGCTTGCCTGTGCCATGCCTCTTTGTCACCATAAAGCCGAGATCCAACCCTAGCATCCACCAGAAATAGAGACTCAAGCGATCTTGGCGTCTACTACCGAGCCATGGCAACGGAAATGAGGAAGACACCGGCACTAACAGCATCGATCGAAAAAAAAAAGAGTGGTTATGACTTCCATCAAAGCGGTAGAGGTTGGTTGTTCTCATGATTTTCCATCTTCACCTTGAAGAACTCCCAGCCTATCCCTTGCCTTGATTGCCGCCCGCGTTCTGCGCTAATGCGCCCACTCAACACGCATCAGCTCGGACTCTTCATCCTTTCTTTCGAGCATGATCATATCGATGTTTTCTCCTTGACGGACGGTCAGACCTTTTCCTGGCAGCCTAGAAGGCCAACTGAATATTAGACTTACTCCCTCTCTGTCGGAGGCCTAGGGAAAGCTGAGTCAATGAACAATGCATGATGTTCGCCGGCATATAAGTGATCCGAAACCCTAGAGAGCCTCAGGGGCAGCTGCTAGTTACAGCCCGAGACCCGAAGGTGTAGCAGAAAGTTTCCCGACGTCATGATTTTCAGGCACCAGATATCTGAGACATTCTCTTGCCGGGAAATATTTTGTTGAGATCAAACTCTGTGCAAGTTGATGAACAACAAACAGTATAGGCTAGGTTCTATCAGATTGAGATCCAAACTTAAATGTTGAAGATCAACAACCATCGCGATCTCACACGAAAAGATCTCGAATGCCATTCTAGAAACGAGTGAGGACAGGTGATTCAAAGATTGCAACGGGCTCATGTAGAAAACTCGCATCGTTACTCATTCATAATCAGGGTTGTGCCCTTGAAGATTATCAGAGCCTCAGCTGGGACGAATATCTAACTGAAAGAAATACGCTTTATACTGGTTGTTGTAGATAGCTTGAGATACAAAAATATTGGCCATATTGATCAACTCAAGAAGGGTTCAGGCTTTCTACCAGTCTACCTACCTAGTGCTGGCTATCTGGTAGCACGACGTAGACCTAGAAGCGGGTCCAATCAAGAGTGGAAGCCGCACCCATCAAGGTTCCATATTCACTATCAATCTAGCTCTAGATACAACACCAAGCGATCCTTTGTTCTTCATCTTACCTCCCGAAACTACTCATTCATACAGCCAAGGCGAGTTGGCTTCGCCCCAAACCTTTCTCTCACACCCTACTCTTATCTTACACAATCACCAACTTCCCTGTCATACTTCGTCTCGTCCTTTACACGCCTGACGTCAATACAAAGGACATACGGTCCAACCCTCAATTACACTGTTGTCTCGCATGTTGCCCTGCGATTCAGTGGCTTGACTCGGGAGTTTCATCTTCATCCCACTGAATCTTCAATCTCAATGCATGGACGAAGCTGCGGATCTAAGATACTATTCGCCCTCCAACGCCCTGATCTCCAAACTTCATCGGCTGATTACCAGTCTTTCCCACAAGGATCCTGTAACCGCAAGAAATAGTTCCGACTTTGGAACATTCCTAATGTACGATTACGAGAAGCAGTCACTCCTTAGGACTGAATACGCGCGAAGCCAGTTGCCTTATAGAGCAAGATCGAACCACTATCATCGTGCGCACCCATGTTAGATCTGGTCCCCAGGTAAGATATCGCACCACATCTCGCCGCACCACGGTCAATTCGTTACAGATCCTCTGCCTGTCACTTTTAAAACAGGCCCTGATGACATGTACACTGTTTCAAGTTTGCGGGGAGATATACTGACTGGCTGAGCAGTCTCAACCTAGATTATTGCATCATGCCACAAGTCAGAATTGGTCGAGCCCTTGGCAGTATTCAGCGCCAACGTTCATGGCTTGAGGATCGCTTCATGGTTGGTCTACTGGCATATGTCTCGCTATCATAGCATTCCCTTCTGAACCTCGTCCTTGCGCTCCTCCCAAAGCGTCTTGCCGGTGCAGGAACACACCGTCTTATCATTATCCCACATGCCAGCGCTTCGTGCGATGATACCGACGACGGTGTTCTCATCGTTCTTCAGTGGCTCGGCCTTTTCCTCTTGTCTTGTCAGAACCATAGCGTGTCCAATAACCTCCCAGATTTGGAATCCGTGGTCTATGAATGTTGCTCCTCGTCCGTCCTCGCCAACCTCAACAACACCGAGGTCACCTCGAGGCCTCTTATCCTCTCCTGACCAGACCGGTCCGGTTGAGGTCGCTCCGTTCTTCAGGTCTCCGTACGCACGGATCGAAGCTCGATAACTTCCTGGTGAGACACCACGGATGGTTAGGTCAACCAGTGTTCGACCTGAGCTCACTTGAACCATTCGTGCCAACCCTCTTACGTCCCGGCTTGGCTCCTCATACCAGCCATCTACGGGGTCCTCAAATGTCTCGAGGATACTAACAGCGGCGGCTAGAAGTTTCGATGTTAGTCATACGTGGTGGCAAGCGGCCAATCCGAAACTCGAAGAAGCTGGGTTACTCGTGGGTAGTGCAAAGCCTTCGTGGCATAGACTGGTAAGAAGATGTTCTGTACGTACTGTCCGAGGCTCCCGATCCACGCAAGATAGCGTCTCTGCCAGTTGCTTGGATAGCTTCCACGATAGCTGATGGGGCAGCTGCATGGTGAGACAGTCAGCATATTCACCCTCCAGATACTGGGCTTGGCGTACCAGTGCCCTTGACGGATATCAACTGGTCTTTCAAGTTGCCTTCGACATTGTTGATACCGCCGAGTTTATACAAAGAGTCTGAAACTGCCTTGATACAGCCGTCACATGACAGCGGAACGGCAAAGAGGGTCTGTTTTCAAGGCGTTTCATTAGTATCCTTGATATTGTAAAAGAACTCAACCACTCTCCTCGTCCCCTTTCCACAGTCTTGACTCATTGCTCTGAGCTGTGTGCGCACCTCAAACGAGCTATCAACCGCCATCTTGTTAGGTGCTGCGTAGAACCATTAGCTCCATACTCCCAGTGTAAGAGAAACTCTGCGTGTTTGGAGCACTTACATGCGGGGGGAGTGGTCTTAGAGTTGACACGAGATCGGTACTGGTATGCCGAATATCCGGCTATCGCAAAAAGAGATGCAGCTGCAAAGGCTTTAGAAGGTGTAAACTTTGGCGGCATTTTTTAGAAGGAGGAGGTTCTAGCACGACGTGGTCGGGTTTTGTTTGCTGCTTTGAAATCCACAATCGAGTGATAACATCGGGGTCCGGAGTTGCTCACATCTCCACCCCCCGGAGTGGGTCCACGACCGACTTCGGGAAACAGCACAGGCAGGCTAAGCTGATAGCACGTGACTGATCTGCTTCCTGAGTCAGCAATTGATCCTTGGCATCTGGATCCAAACTTTCTGGTTGAGCGTTTCCGCGTGGGAGATCTTGCGGTAGAGCACAACACAGCTTTCACGGCGACTCAACCCCTCCTCTACCGGTTTCTACGACTGATAGAAACCAATTGGAGGTATACAACCTGAGAGATCGATTTCTCGAAGTCGTCAAGATGTCTCAAGTCCTCGGTCTGGTGAGCAAACCTTTTATATCCTTTATAGCTCTCCTGTTCTAACCAGCCTCAAATAGACGAAACTGGCCTACTCTCGGGTATGGCACGGCGTCTCTGCTTCCGCCCCTCATGCCACTCTCTCGACCCAGCCCGGCGTAACACCACCTTCACTCGGCCGCCTCGCATCGCGAATTGCCGTCCTCCTCATGGGCAAGCACAAGCCGATCTTCGATCCTTCAACTGACTGCGGTGACTACGTCGTGGTGACCAACTGCGCTGCTCTGCACACAACCGGCCGCAAGAAGTGGCAAAAACCCTACTACCGACACACGACCCGACCTGGTAGCCTCAAGTCTGTGACGATGGATGTGCTCATGGAGCAGCACGGAGGCAGCGAAGTGCTGCGCAAGGCAGTGCGCGGTATGCTACCCAAGAACCGACTACGAGACAAGCGATTGGCGAGACTCAAGGCATTTGAAGGCGAGGGCCACCCGTACAAGGCCAATTTGATACGGTTCAGTGGTGTGCAAGTGGGCAAGCAGGGCTGGGAGAAGGCTGTCGAAAAGGTCCGTGAGTCTGATAAGAAGCGATTATAAAGAGAACGAGAGGGCTAGATGAAGGCGGCCGGGCTGTGCTGTAGAATAGTGTGGATGGACTATGAAAGTCTTGTACTATCTGTACCAATATTGTGGGCATATCCCATGTCCTAGCAACAAGCAATTATCAACGAATTTTCTTCATGCCTTGATCTCTCACGCCATGATCGAGAGCTGATCAATCACCCATATGCTTATTATTTCCTGACAAGACATTGTCTGCTGGCTTCTTGATCATCGGTAGTCTTGATGTTTAATGAAGGGTCTCACCAACATGATATGGTGTAGGCGTTTCGCGAGCATGATGGAGTAGCAGTAACCAGATTTACAAATTCACGCGAGTTACAGCCAGTTCATTCAAAGAATCAAAGTAGTAACTTAATCGATCATGTCATATCTAATGCTCATAGAATGGCTCTTCGAATCTAAGTAGGTCGCTTGGTATCAATCTTTATCTTGGGTTCATCATAATCTGTTGCATCTTGACATCGCCTCAAAATACACCATCCATCTTCAAACCTACAGCCTCGACTGCAGAGTGTCTCGAGACACTTCGCACTTGATAAGGCCGTTGGGGCCAGACTGGGGGGCGTATACCTCAGCGTCCTTGCCCGTGTTCTTAAGGCCCTTGTGCCAGCTCAGGTCTAGATAACGAGTTAGCATGAATATTCCTTTCATTAAGAGAGTATTTCTTATATACTTACCAATCTCGAAGTAGTGCTTGTTTGGTAGTGAGTAGGTCACGGACGCGACCTCTGGTACGAGATCGAGAATCTGGGCAGACATCTTGTACATGGTGGCCTGCACGCTAGCACTGTCGTCCTCAGCAAAGATCTTGAGGGTGGTGTTTCTTGCTGCCTCCCGAGCGCTGTCGAACTTGGGCGCGAAACCTTTGACAGCTGCAAGACTATCAAACTTGGACCACTTCCATGTGGCATCCACGTCGGTCGAGAAGATACGGTCCCAAGTCTCAGGCAGCGTTGTGTACTCATCGCGGACAAAGCCGTGGAAAGCAGACCCAGTGCTCTTGAGGACAGTCAAGCCAACGAGAGAGCTCTTAATCTCAATGCCATCCTGTCGACTCACACGGACCTCGACATCTCGAGTCTCCTCGCCGTCCTTGAGGAAACTGTGAGGATGAGGCTTGCCATCAACCTCAAGACGCGACCAGCGAACAGTCTTGACCTTGACGTTGGCGACGTGGATGTGCTTGTACTTCTCAATAAAGTGGCTACCCAGGATAGAAGCGTACAACTCAGGAGGGTTGACGGGGTTCTGCTTGGCGGTGATGTAAATGGTGTTCTTGATAGAGTCGGTGGCAACGACAACACTGTTATCGGCCTTGGTGTAGGAGGTCTCGATCTCTCCCTCGAGGAGACAGCAGACGGTCATCTCCGTGACGGTCTGGACACCAGTAGCGGCATCACGGTCGACCTTGCAGACACGGACATTGTCCTTGCCGTAGCGAGCAGCAGATACGTAAGGCATTGTGAAAGATTTGTTCTGAGACACGAAAAGCAATGAGTTAAGAGCCGTGTAGTCGTTGTTGGGGGGTCCAGACAAGATTTTAGTTACACTGTATTGCAGGAGAAGACCGTGAGTAACTATCACTGATGAAAACTCGTTGGAGAGTCAAGATGAAGTACAGTCTCATATGAAAGAAGGGCGGATAAGCTTCATATATACATGACCGTTGAGACGTCAGCCCCTCCCTGCTCCCTGGCGATAATGACAGCTCCCACATGCAATCCTACTACGCTACTCCAAGCGGCTCAACGGACGGAGACGGACGTTGGCGATCAATAACAAGCGCCCACGGCCGTAGAATAAACACCGAAACTGCAATTGGTAGCGAATTGAAGCTTTCCATGGGGCGATGGGGGTCGGTGCCGGGCTCCGGAGGACGCCGATGCCCTGAATGCCGTATATCGGGGTCCGCCTGGAGGTTGACGGTCCTTATCTTGAGGTGTCTATCTTATCTAGTTGATAAGCTATCCTAGTCGCAATACGACTCTGATCGCACGATTTCTGTGAGATACGCATACATATCACGTTGGGTTGGAAAGAATTGAGGTACAAGATTATGCGAGGATAATACCAGCTGAGGTTTGAGATGCAAGGCAAAAAAAAGTAAGTTCTCATGGTTCCAAAGACAATACTGGGGAGTACAAGGCAAGGCTACATGTAGGTAGGTACCTTAACAGTCAGCACCATGGAACTGACGAAAGGTACAGGTACAATTTACAACAAATGGTAGCCGATTGCTGAACAGCTTACGATATGTTCTCATTTGGTCCAGTTGTGTAACACTGGATCTTGTCAACCAAAGAACCTACAATCAAGCGTCGCTCTCCAACTTCTTCAATCCCATGGATTACGGACTAGCAGAAAGCAGAAGAGCGACTACAGCACGCTACTGTACCTAATCCTAGATCTTTTGAAACTTTCTAGTAGGCAGCAAACAGCCTACAGCTACAGCGCACTTTACAGCACACAAGGCTGGCTTTAGTGCCTGTAAATGGAATGCATCACCCATCTGGCTGGGTCTACCTCCACTTTAGGCCCAGGTTGCCCGCAAGCCAACAACCTCTGTCTTCGATCCTCCAATCACCTACCTGCTCGTTTCTCGAAACCCTGTCGAACTGCACCTCGAGCCTCCTTCGTTTTGTTCTGATATTGGCGTACGACGGGCATCAATCTGGTTATTGCTTCTGTCGGCGATCTAAGCTTTTGACCTTCCCTCTCGTGGCCAAACCATTGCTTGCTCACGCACCAAGCGTCGCCTCCACATCCACGCAAGTAACGCACCTCCAACGACGACTCCGCTCTCGAATAGCCAACTCCAACTACGATTCAGCTGTCAAGGCACAGCTTCTCCACCAGCGCGATTGATAAAAACACGGTCGAATACATACGTACGACAGAGTATCGGCCATCGCTCTCGCCCTCGCTTGAACCTCGAACGAACTGTCCTTCGCTATCAAACGATCTCATAGCACCATTTCCGAGTCCTCGACGCGATCGCATCACCCGCATCCGGTTCATCAGACGCCTATTTAATCGACGAATGCACTTCCACCACCTTTGGGCCCAGTCCCAACCGGTGGGCTGTTCGCCGTTGCCATGCTGAGCTCCTCCGCTGCGGCTCAGAAGGGCATGACCCCTCCGAGCCAATCCTCCCAGCACAACCTCCCTCAGCAGTTGTCCGGCCGTACAAGCTTTGATAGAGGTGACTCGGGTCTTCAGCCTCCCAATGGCGCCAATGCCCGTAATCTGTCGGCCTCGGTCGTCTCCTTTGCACCGAGGGGAAGCAGTCTGAATGTCGCACCTGGCAGCTTTAGCTCAGAGCTGCGCAGTCGGGCTGGGAGTAAGACAGATGCGGGGTCAGTATACCCAGGCAGCTTCATGGATAAAGTGGAAGAAGATGACACGGATATGCTAGCAGAGCAAGCTCTAGCGAATCTCAAGGAACGGCTCAACCGTGAGATGAAAATTAAGGAGGGTAGTGAGAACATGCTCGAGGCGCTGAACTCTAAGAAAGCGAAGCAGACCAAGGAGCAACGACAGAAGGTTGAGGCAGAGCTCAACGCCAGCAACTTGCGCATCAAGGAATTGCGACAGAGGATTTCCGATACTCAGCGTACGCGACAGGTTCCACCAGCTACACCGACAAGAAACCGCACTCAGAGCAATGTCATCGAATCCGGAAGACCTACTGGACTGCGCTCGCCACAGAGCGTGTCGCGATCTGTTATAGAATCTGATGCTGAGGAGCCGACAGAAAGCCCAACATTTGCGCTGGCTGAGCTTCTTCAAGCTCTAGAAGTAGAGGGCATGATGCCTGAGTACTACGTATCGCGAGGGAACCAGTTGGTCGATCTTTTCAAACGATATCCAACCCTCAAATATGATTTGGTCTGGTCAATCTTTGGGCTTCGTATGCAGGTCATGCTCCTGAGCGACAGCCGTGAGGTTGTTGCAGCTGGTTATCGAATGACCAGATACGCCATCTCAGACGTGGCATCTCTCAAGAAGATTCGCAGTTTGAACACTGATTTTTTAGTGATACGATCGCTAAACAACTACCGAAAAGCGGATGTGGAACGTGAGCAGGCTCTCAAGTTCGTTCGCGCCTTCATCGATGTCAAAGGCGGAGTAAAAGAAATCTCCCGAGCAGTTGTACGCACCATAGTTGCGGTTGCTGAACATGGAGAAGATCGCCGGGCAAACCCTCAGCCAGTCGAGGGGGACATGGATCGTCTGCGGCCTATCTGTATCGAGACACTGGCTGAAATCCTGGTGCAAGATCCATCGCTTCTGGTGGCATCTGGTGGTTTGGGACCACTGACTGAGGCCCTTTCAGAGGGTATCTACAAGGCTCCAGAAAGTCTGACGTCTGCGTTTTTATACTTGCTCGATTCGCCTAGAAAGCGAAAGTTCATACAGCCCGGCTACGGTATAGAGGCTCTCTTTACCGTCTTTACTGATCACCTCCTCACCAACGATAGTATCATGAAACAGAATTCCAAGGCCATCGCGACAGCCTTGAAATCATGGCCGGGACTCATGACTCTGTGCATGTACGATCTACGAACGATACGATCTTTTGTCACGAGCATGTTGCTGCCTAGCGACACGGTTCGCGAGACTATTCTTGATCTTGTTTTTTCTCTGTTGCGGATTAAACCACCAGCCTGGGCAACTTCATTCCTTGCTGGCAGAAGGTTGACAACCTACGGCAGGGTAGCCAATCTGAAGTCAAACAACAAGGACAAGAGCCAAGCACACTTCACAGAAGACGACAGTGGCGAGCAGAATTTCGTCGAACACTATACAGCCCTATTGCTCGCTGTCTTCATTCGAGCGGGTCTTCTTCCGGTTCTACTCAAGATTGCCCAAGAGGATGAGAACCCAACTCTTCAGCGCAAGACAACCCTGCTGATCAGTGAGGTTCTCAAACTTGCCAGCCGTCTTCTCCCTCCCTCCTGGAGCGCAGAGCTGCATCTCTTACCAGAACTTTTCTCCTCGGCAGCCAACATTAGCAACAATGATCACTGGATCGCATCAGGGATCGTTTACCAAATCAGTAGCGTCAGTCGGACATTATACAGGAGCACACCTTCAGGGGCTCTATCAGGGGCGTTGCCGTCAGGTAACAACACGATTGAGCTGTCCGCCATTGATGAGACACCCAAATCCCATCAGTCTTTAGTTTTCGATGACGCTACATTCAGACAACTGCTCATCGACAGCAATGTTCTCAACAGCTCAAACTATGCCAAATGGAACTGGGAAACCATTATCAAAATCATTGATGGGCCTCTCCAAAGCGGCAAGCGACTTGAAGAGGCCATCAAGGCGTCCAAGTTCATGAAGAGAATCATCAGCTTCTACAGGCCATTCAAATACAGGTTTGCTAATGTCAAGAACACACGCGCCACACAGAAGTATGTTCGGGCTGGCTGTGCTTTGATGCACTCTCTACTCCAGTCTCCAGAGGGAGTCAAATTTTTAGCGGATAGCAAACTGCTCAGGCAGATAGCGGAGTGTCTGGCACAATGCGACCCCGTAAGGTCTATTACTCTATTATCTCCCAACTATTTCTAACAGATTCTTCAGACTAGCGGACTCACAGCCCAATATCCAATGTTCTCGAGAGACCGGGTAACCGATACACTTTGCGCTGGCTACTTTTCCATGCTGGGTGTTCTAAGTGGCGATCCCAAAGGGCTTCAACTTTTGGAACGGTGGAGGATGTTTAACATGATGTATCACATTGTGGATTTGAAGCAGAGGCCCGATCTTATCAAGCTGCTTCTCTCGAGTTTTGACTACAGTGTCCAAGGCCATCCTCGTGTCTTGCTTTCAAAAGCCCTGACCGCCGGCACTAAGGATATTCGAATCCACGCAACCAATGCTCTTCGAAAATATGCGATCCGTCCAGTGCCGTCAGCTAACGGACAGGGCGGAGTGAGTGATTCTAAATGGGCCATTCAGCTTTTGGTAACACAACTCTATGATCCCGAGATCGAGGTTTGTGCAACAGCCGTCAAGATCTTGGAGAAGGCCTGTAATCGCAAGACATACTTGGAGTACATTGTTGAATGCAGACCAGCTCTCGACCATCTGGGCGAGATCGGAGCGCCACTACTACTACGTTTCTTATCGACATCTATTGGATACCATTACTTGGATGGGCTGGACTACATCAGCAATGAAATGGACGACTGGTTCCTAGGACGAAACGACACATACGTCAAGGTCATCGAAGCAAGTCTGGCCAAGGCGTTCCTTATTGATCCAGATGAGCACAATCCTCGCATGAGCCTATTCGATGACGGCGATATGGATGGGGATTTTCACGACAACCACGTGCCGCCACACTTTTATCGAGAGTTGACTCGTACCCAAGAGGGATGCAGACTTCTCAGCGACAAGGGTCATTTTGAGGACTTTGCAGCAACCATTCGCGAACACGGAATGGATAAGGGAGATACAGAGATGCTTACCAAGGTCAAGGGATGCCTCTGGGCCGTCGGCAACGTTGGATCCATGGAACTTGGAGCTCCTTTCTTGGAATCTAACAACGTGGTGGAACACATCATTCAGATTGCTGAGCGTCACGAGGTGATGAGTCTCCGCGGAACGGCATTTTTCGTGCTGGGCCTGATTTCTCGCTCTACACACGGCCTAGAGATTCTGTCAGAACACGGATGGGATGCCAACACAACACCTATGGGCAGTTCGCTCGGATTTTGTATTCCCAACAACTTGTCCAAGTTGCTTTCACTGACTCCGTGGAAACAAAAGGCTGTGACATCAATCACCCTACCACCGAGCCAGCGCACAGCTCAAGACCCGCCACCTCGTCGTGCCGCCCGTCCGCCTCTGGAACCATCGGAACTGCCAGCTCTGCTTAGTGAGGCAGACGTCAACAGAAGGGTCCTGGAGCTCATTGTTGATCTTGGAAATATGGTTCTATACAAAAAGGCGCTTACAGATCTTCAAAAGCTGCGAGCACACAAGCCGAGTGCCTTCCGAAGCACACAGTTCTTTAAGGAGGTTATGAGCGCAATGGAGTGGAACCACTACCGGCTAGGCGTGAGGAGGATGGTGATAGACCTGTTTGACAAGAACGTCATGCGGCAAATAGTCTTCGACGAGGATGATGACGATGACGATGATAGCAGTGAAGAGGAGAGTGAGGAAGAAAGCGGCGAGGGCGAGAACAGCTCTGGTGATGATAGGACGGAAAGGCAGCGCAGCATCAGCGAGCCGCTAGCACCGCCGCCAGAGTTGACACCCGGGCCTCTTAGATTGAGGCGGTGAAACGATGTTGATGGAGGCCAGAGGAAAGCAGAACAGACGGAAGAGCTTCAACTGTACGATACCAATGACAACACTGATGATGGGACGTTCAGAGGAGCGGGGGGACGATACGGACTTGACGAGGCAGGCGGGTCGAGTTGTATATATCCATTTATAACGAGCAGTTGATGTCGGGAGGCTGGTGTCCGGGCTGGATTTCGGATTAAGGAGTTTTGGACAAAAAAGTCAAGGAAAGGAGGCTGCTGGTGGTCTATGGAATGCTCAGGAGCGAAGTGGTCAGCCGATGTCATATATATTAAAGCGATCCATTACGACATTCCTCATCCGTTTCAACTGGTAGCTATCTATATTAAGGAGTAGAGTGCTCTGAGAAGCATTTGAGTGTGTATGTGATGATCACATCAGGTCACATCAGTGTTCTAGAAGTCAAGTTAAAGCGAGTATCATAAATTCACGGGCCACTTTGACGATGAACAATCATGATAGTGAAGAACCATGTTTTAATCATGTTAATCATGTAATTCTTTGAGCTGTTGAGCAATCAAGAGATAGGGCGTAATAATCATGAACTGATGTGTACAACTACGATGACGTTCAATGTGAGTGAGTTACTGAGCCCCACCAATGCCAATGCTAATGCCGCCGGGTGAGGCGCCGACGCGGGATTAAGCATTTAGTCACAGCATATTTTGCCTATATACCTACACTTTTATATCTCAGAAATCATCTCATTGACTTATTTGCTAGAGGAATTCTCTCTTCTTGAACAACCGTCACCATGGTAAAAGGACGAGTGCTTGTCATTGCTGGCTCTGACAGTTCGGGCGGGGCGTAAGTTGAGTCTCTTTGCTACATTTGAAGTGGCATGATATATCCTCCGAAGACTTCACAGTTCATGAAAAGGATACTGATATTTGAAATGTTAGCGGACTCGAGGCGGACCAGAAAGTCATTGCTGCCCATGGCTGCTATGCCATGACGGCCACTACGGCCCTTACTGCGCAAAACACCCAGGGCGTCAAGGGCATTCACGTTATTCCCGCCGAGTTTGTTTCTCAGCAGATTGATGCTTGTGTTGAGGATGTTGGTGTTGATGTCATCAAGACTGGTAGGCCAAACTATCATTTACTGTCTGTCAGACGAGATGGCTAACATATCAACTGGACAGGCATGCTTGCTTCTGCCGAGACGATAGAAATGGTTGAAAAGATTGTTGTCAAACATAACATTCCATCTCTTGTCGTAGACCCGGTATGTACCTACTTTAATTCATATACTGGTACTTCTCTCACACTCACAGGTCATGGTCTCAACCTCTGGTGCAACACTACTACCAAGCGAGGCGATCCAGCACCTCTGCAAGTATCTTCTACCACACACCACAATCCTCACACCCAACATCCCCGAAGCAATTCTCATTCTCTCCCAAAATGGACAAGAAGCCCCTGAGGTCCGCAGCGTCCAGGATCTCGAGGTCGTGGCGCAACGTATCCAAGCCCTGGGTCCCAAGTGGGTGCTCGTCAAAGGCGGACACCGTCCTATGAAGGAGGACTTTACTATGGCAGAAACGGAAGAGGAGAGAAAGATTGTTGTGGATGTTCTTGTTGGTGGTAACGGAGAAGTTGTCAGGGTCAAGAGCCCGTACCAAGCGAGCTCGAGCACTCACGGCACTGGATGCTCTCTTGCGTGTAAGTGATATCTTCACCCTGACTTGACAAGCTATCGAGATGTACTAATGAATGACTTAGCGGCCATTGCATCAAACTTGGCCAAGGGACTTGATACCCCTGCAGCTGTTCGCTCAGCGTGTCGATACATTGAAGCTGCGATCCGAACAGCTCCTGGTCTGGGTAAGGGGCATGGTCCCCTGAACCACTTCCACTCTACCTACTCTCTTCCCTTTGCACCGTAAGTTTCGATCATGTCTTGGTATATTATTCAAGTAACTGACTTGATCAACAGTGGCTACTTTATCGAGTGGCTCCTCGAGCGTCCTGATGTCCGTGAGGTGTGGAAGGAGTTTGTCTACCATCCCTTTGTCATGGCCATGGGTGACGGAACCCTACCCCTTGAGTCATTCAAGGGCTACATTATCCAGGACTATCTATACCTGGTCAGTACTTGATTGTCATGAGAGTTCAGACTTTATTTAACCAAAAATTGCCTGCAGATTCACTTCTCGCGTGCCAACGCCCTCGCTGCTTACAAGGCGCAAAACATTGAGGATATCTCCAGAGTAAGCTCTCTCCAAAAAGTCTCAAGATGACATGTGGATTAAGCATTGTTCTTTAGGCGACAGAAATTGTCCAGCATATCATGCACGAACTGAAGCTCCATACCTCATACTGCGAGAGCTTTGGCGTCTCCCTTGAGGAGATCCGCGCCACACCAGAGAAGCAGGGTAAGCCTACGCGGCTCCAGTCTATATCATTATTCGAAACATTTACTAACACAGTTTTAGCCTGCACCGCCTACACTCGTTACGTCCTCGACGTCGGTCAAAACGGCGACTGGCTCGGTCTCCAGATGGCCCTCGCCCCGTGCCTACTCGGCTATGGCGCCGCTGCCAAGATGCTTCATGACCACGAAAAGACTGTCCGTGAGAACAACACATACTGGGCGTGGATCAAGAACTACAATGAGGATGATTACACCGAGGCTGTCAACCTTGGTTCTGGTACGTCTTTGTCCAAGTTCGACTAGGCATCTGTCGTATAGTTGGCTGACCATGGCACAGCCCTGCTCGAGAAGCACATCCAGCTGCAATCTCCTTCTCGGATCGAAGAGCTTGTCCAGATCTTTATCCATGCTCTCAAGGTATTTCACTCCCACTTCTAAGCCCGAGAACTGTGACTAACAACACATAGATGGAAATTGGCTTCTGGGAGATGTTCCCTGCTAAGCAGACCTAGTTTCACAATGTCCAGATAAAAAGGGAGAAATGAACAGAGACCAGTCAATTATTAGACATAGAACCTAAAGTATACACTTGTTTTTGTATGTTTTTTTATGTTTCAGATGTTGATGTTTCAAACTCCTCGCGTAGATTCACCCGGCTTTTGCAAGCCATACTCCTTTCGCCAGCTCATATAGACGTGTTTCTTCCATAGGTCTTATACCATCTCCACGGGGCGTGGTCTCTCGTCATCCGGTAGCATGTATCTAAAGTCCTGCTCGGGCGGGGGAGGCAAAACAGGAACTGGAGGTGTGTCACTATCAGAGCTGCTCTCCTGCTGTCTCTGTGCACGTCGCAGATGTCCATTCTGTTGCTTCACCCATGAATTGACCGAGTGAAATCGTGGTCGAACATCTAATGAAGCTACTGTGGAGGCAGTATCACGACGAGTGAGTGAGATAGAAGACTTCCAGGTGGGTTGTCGAGAAGGGGCGGGCCGTAAGGGAACGCTCTGAACAGTCTGATATGTAGGCGTAACAACAATGTCGCCGTCGCCGAAGCCGGAGGAGATAGATGACAACTCGCTGACACCGGTTTGACGTCGTCCGAGATCATAGGCGTGCGGTGTAGTAGATGGGACTCGCTTGTGCTGCGGCTTATAGGTTGAACTTAAAGATTCCTTGGGATCATGTCGCGCTACTACCTGGACCTGGACCGCAGTGTCTTCGACAAACATTGTGCTCGTAGGGCTGACAGCGTCGGTATCGAGCCATGATCGTGCTGTCCTGGTGCTACCCATACGATAAACTCCCAATGGCGTCTTTGGTGTCCTTGGCGTCTTTGGCACAGTGAGGTGAGAGTTCGGTCGCTGAATAGTGGGTGCTGCTGGTGATGATACAGGCTGCGTCTTCTCGAGGGTGACTTGAGATGGATCTTCAATGGTGTACCAGCCTTTATGACCGAAACGTGATCCGAGGAATGGCACTTTAGAGACGAGGTTCTCAAATCGACTAGGCTTGTCAAAGGACATGTCGTCGACAGGGGCGGATTTCTTCTTTGCAGTTCGCTTTGTGTAAAACTTCCAAGCGACGAACCCAATGCCGAGCAAGAGCAAAAAGGCACCTGAGAATACCATTAGTCAGTCGCAACTACCATGAAGGAGTTGAGTAGCAACATACCAACTGATCCTACGCCTAAGAGGATTTTGTGAACATTAGAGTGAATGCCATCTCCTCCAGAAACCTTATAAGGAGTTAGCAGGCTCAAACATATTATACAAGAAACAAGTTTCTAAATCCAAAACGACTTCGAAATATGATATACAGTTTAAACATTAGACTCACCATTTGTCCAGAATCTGAGACACTTCCCTCAGCGGATGGAGCGGCCACCGATGGGGCGTTTGAGGCAGGCAACTCAAGTTTGACTTCATCGGCATTCCCATCGCGTTCCTCACGTTCTTCCCGCTCGCTCTCCTCAGAGTCGCTGTCGCTTTCATCGTCGGATCGCTTGGTGCCAGGCGTGCGAAGTACAGATATCTTCACAGCAGGCTCTCCAGGTGCAAGTTTTTCGCCATCGCGCCGAACCCTTGATCTCGACGTGCGCTTCTTATAGATGTGGACGTCGTACTCATTGTCGCTGTCGTCGGCTATGGTCCAATCAGGAAGAGTCGCTCCAAATGCCCTCTTTGCCTCGGCCTGCCATCGAGCTTGGTGAGACTCGGTAAAAGGCGCCATTGTAAGTTTTCTCCCCTTCTTCCTCAATGAATGATTGTTATAAAAAATAGTACTTGGTTCTCCAAGATGTCTTGATGTGAATACCCAAAGTGATGTTGGACGGTAGAGTATCAGGAAATGAGCGTCGTGTTGATTAAAGTCACTGACTTGAATCAGATAAATGAGAGACAAGTATTCAAAAGAAGGACCAGCCTTGATCGAGAGCGAAGGAAGAGAATGACAAAGGAAAGATGAGCGCTTGGCGGTTTATGACATGCGAGACGTGTTTCTGTTGATTAAGGAAGAGTAAAAATGAGAGGATGAGGAAGAAGAGCGAGAAATTCAAGCTCAAGGACTGGCCCGTGGGATGATACACGATCAACAGTGACATTACATACGACACATACCAGGATCCAACATAACCCCATATAATCAGGGCGATCTCAGGGTTCAAGGGGTAACCGTTAGATGGTGGTTTGACGACAAGACCAGCATCACGAACCAGCTGTGCAAAACTTGGTTCGTTTCTCTTTGTGGCCTGCTCTTTGGTGGCATAATTAAATGAGAGCCAGAACTTTTTTGGAACGCTTTGTGTCGCCTGCTGCCCGTGAGCTAAGATTCAGGATGGAGACTCAGTAGCCCGTGATTATTGTGCTAACAGGGCTGGCGCAGAAGTAGCTGCAGATGTGTTAGAGGACGAGTGGCCTCTGCTGGGTGTTATTCACCTGCAGGGGGGTTCCTCGTCTCAAAATAGAGCTCCTGTTTCAGCCGGGGTCTTGGTGTCGCAAGAGATTGATGATGATATACATGCAGGGGCTATAATGGGCCATTTCGCAGACAACATTGAAGATTTGGGTTTTCTGAGATAGATTGGTTATTAGACAAGGACGTGATTTCATCTGGTTTCTTATGCAGGTGGTCAGTCGAGCAACAAGATGATATGAGGCTGACAGATGCTGGCATTTGTTTGTTCAGGCACCGAGACAAGATGTTTGGTCAATCGAATGATCCATTGCTTGATGGATGGTTACATGCCTTCTATCTCAAACAAGCCAACTCGAGACATATCCTGTTGATCTGAAGCTTGTTTGGTATCAACTTCAACCTCGCCTGTCAGGCGGTCTAGTAAATAATCGGCACTCTGCCTAACTTTAGGATAAGTTGCTATAATAATTAGAGCATATTTTAGGCTAAAGATATCCTCGAGTGCTGATATTATTTTATCATCCTTGACTTAAAGTTAGGCAGAGTGCCGATTATTTACTAACTCGCCTGCCTGTGTAGGAAATGAGCTCGATCGTCAACGACTCCAGTCGCATCGCGTCGTATCTCGAACAGCGTCATCTGGGGTCGTGGTCGTGATCGCGGTCGTAAGTGCCGGTCTCTGCCAGCAAAATCTGCGATGGACGGCGCGCGTCAAGACGGTCCGATATCTACAGACTGGAGTCGTCGAGTGGAGGTTTGATATTAATAAATCACTGTGGATATCTCATCTTTTGATGGACCCTGAAAAGGCTTTTGCGTTGGTTCCAGAAGGCAAGCGCGGTGGGGACAAATCATCATGGCATCAATGGCAGTTACCTCACCTTATTGTTGGTAAATAGGGAAGTCTCATATCCATCAGTGCCTTCCGCCGGAAAAGAAAATGCATTACTATTCATCTGCCATGAGGTACCTACTCAATATCAGGTTTGTTTATGGGTAGAAAAATGCGACTTAATACGACAAACCACAACCAGTAGATCGATGAATATGCTCTTCGTAACATTGAATGAAAGCACGTACGTCAACAGAGACAACACAACTTGGCATAAGTGTCTGTTCACGAGGACGCCTCGTCCCCGTCATCATCTTGCGCGCGAACGAGATGAGATATGAAGTTAAAATAGACGCAGCCTGCAGCTTCCTCTTCGCTCTCACCGAACTCTCTCACCGAGCCTCCCCCCGAATGCGCTCCAATCACGCAGCTCGCCCAAGCTCAAGTTCATCATGAACAAAAGATGCCCAGAAGCGCGGATCCGTCATTAGCGCGCTTGCGGACATCAACGTTTGTCTCTTGAGGCTCCACGACAAGATCCACCCGGTCCAAGGGAGGCGAGCGACGGCGGAATGAAAGGGCACTGGACAGAAAAGGGGAGCGTGCTTTTTAAGGGTTCACGTTCAGCTATCACAAGCAGAAAGAAAGCAGCTGTACCAAATGTTTGCGGCGTTGCGCATCTACGGATACCGGGTTATGAAAAGCATGATTGCGGCTCCGACATGTCCTGCCAGGGATGCATTGCAGCCCCCCTAAATTATATGTTTATCTGATTCTGGGGTATGGCACGCGGTACACATCAAGATCCGGGGATTGCCTACAACCTAGATTTCTCATGATGGGGTTGACATGATATTTTGTCGTGATGAAGCACATGGCGTTTTCGGTAAAGAATCGGCGAGCCTAACCCCGACTTAACCTACCTAGGTGAGCAACTAACAGAAAGAAAACATGAAACTAGACAATTAGTCAAGGAGCGCGGGATGAGAGATATACAGCAATAGCGTCTGTCATGAATTGCAATTCGATTACAGCGCCAATCCTACCATTCGCTTGTTGTTTCGAGGTAGCACCTATTTGGGCAATACCGCGTATCTTCAACTCGATACTCAGCGAGAGCCAGTTAGCGACATATAATTGCGCTAGGAACTTCCCAAAGGAGGACAAATCACGCATGCAGTTTAAACGCGCTCTGGCTCATGAGATTCTCAACTTTGTAAGCGACGGTGTTTGTGGATCAATCCACCTGAGCCCTGGTCTTCGAGCTGAGTTCTATGTCTTCTCATATCACATGTATCGTAGCCTCACCGACACACCGTGTAAACCAAACATGCCCAAGACCTAGAATTCGAAAGCGCGAGAAACCGGGTTTTCACCGAGAAGTAACAATTTGTTATCCCTCAAGGTCGGTGGTTTTCATAGCGTATCATATCCCTATCCGCAGGCTTGGAACACAAGGGACTTTTTAATTTAATTGGCAGGATGCATGTTTTGGATGGATCTTGCAGAGTGGGCTGGATGAAGGGATCGAAAACCGGGGACATAAAAAGCAAGGTACTTATGGTCCCCGTACTCCGGACACCGAAATAGAGGTACCGGTATACGTAAGGTGTATCAATATTTCATGACAAGCCTTTTTTTTGCGCTGTCGAATAAATGTGCGCGGTTTAGGGGGCTTACACACCTCCATCGCCAACGGCCTCAAGGATCAGATAGTCCACAACGAATGCCAATACCATGTTTCTTGTCAAGTGCACACCGGACGTCCGGAGACGGAGAGACACCGAGTTCATGTGAAGTTAACCTACTGGGCTACGTAGGACAAAGACACACACAGTTATGGCATTGCCTAGAATAGGTGGTGGTGACGGAATCATGCACGTTGCTCCAAGATTGTGATAGACCCTGTTGTTGGATCCAATGGTAGGTAAGAGGCCGGTATCCTTCACCTTCTCACCGGCACTCATGATGATACCATAGGATCGCATACAGGGGATGGATGCTCGGTAAGTTAGTGGAGTTTCTGACTTCATACTGTAGAACGGCCCGGACGTGCCAAGTGAAAAGGAATCCAGCGCGTTTAACAGAATTTTACGGAGTAACAACTGGGTGTAATCAACCCCAATTTTTACTGTACGGCATGTTAAACCAAAGCTCCGGATCGGGGCCAAAGCCCGGTCCGGTCTATGATTTGCCGCGATTTGGATTGGAGAAAGAATTTGGAGACGAGAAATGATAAGGAATCAGAATGACTGACTCTTCATGAGGCAAAAAGGAACGGAAAACTTGCTACTTACTGAAACAGGGCTCTGCCCCAGCTTCCAAAGTGAGAGAGAAGATAAACAAAGTGGCAATGACTCTACTTCGGAATCCTCAACTCCGAAACTCCATCATTTGGCCGCTCAAATCAATTTGATCCATGGATTGCAAAGAGAGGATAGGCGTCGTTCAGTGGGCGTCATCCAGCAGCCAGCCAGCTTAGCTGAGGACGGATATCCGCCCACGCCCACGCCGACCCGCTCCGCTAAGCTTGATGAGAAACTGCCCGGGAACTTGAACTTTTTAGTGGAGCAAAAAGCACAAGCAAGAAATGGATGGACGGCAGGTCTTATCTGCAAAGGGTAACAAAAACAATCCAAGCACTGGTAAACCGAGATATACTATCACCTTTTATTGTACCCTACCTTAGCTATGTCCGGCCAGCCGATGAGACGAGGCCCTGACCCTCCTGCCGTTCGTTAGCTCCAGTTACCTAAGTTAACCTAACCTACCTACACGGGGACGGGCTACACCTAACTAAATTCTCTCGCCCTCTTTCTTGGGTTGTGACTGATTCTCCTTCGACTCACTCCCGTCCGTCACCAGCCCCATCTGCTCGCGACGCCTTCGTCTGGTCCAGAGGCACTCACTTTTGTCTCTCTCCTTCTTTTCTTATTCTCCTTTCTCCTCTTTCTCTTCTCAATCGCTCTCAATTGAGCTTCTCTATACCAGATCCTCACAATGGCTTCCTCTGCGCGAGCCATGACGGCCCTCTCACGGGTCGGCCAGATGGCTCCTAGCAGTCGCATTGCGACTCGCGCCCTTTCCACTGCCTCCAAGACCTCAACTCGACCTTCAGTTGCCATGAGACTAAACAACTCTGGTCGTATTGCTTTCCGAAGAGCTTACGCTGATGAGGCTCCCAAGCCCAAGCCCAAGCCTGGCAAGATTCGACGTACCCTGCGATGGACCTGGAGGATCACATATCTCTCTCTCGGTGCTCTCGTCGGTTACACCTGCTATGTTATCTACGACGATCGCCACCCCCAGGAGCAGTACCAGCCTGACCCCTCCAAGAAGACTCTCGTTGTTCTGGGTAAGTAAAACTGCGCGCATGGCTATCAGCTCCTATATAACTCAAGTTACTGACGCAATATCTCTCCTCAGGATCCGGTTGGGGCTCCGTTGGTCTCCTCAAGAACCTCGACACCGAGAACTACAATGTCATCGTCGTCTCTCCTCGCAACTACTTCCTCTTCACTCCTCTGTTGCCTTCGTGCACAACAGGTCTTATTGAGCACCGCTCCATCATGGAGCCTGTTCGTACCATTCTCCGCCACAAGAAGGGTGCTGTTAAGTACTACGAAGCTGAGGCTTCCTCCGTTGACCCTGATCGCAAGGTTATCAAGATCAAGGACAACACTGAGGGCAAGGGTCCTCACTCTGAGACCGAGATCCCCTACGACATGCTTGTCATTGGTGTCGGTGCTGAGAACGCCACTTTCGGTATTCCCGGTGTTCGCGAGAACAGCTGTTTCCTCAAGGAGATTGGCGACGCCCAGCTGATTCGCAAGAAGATTATGGACTGTGTCGAGCGCGCCTCTTTCAAGGGTCAGTCCGAGGAGGAGATTGACCGTCTCATGCACATGGTCGTCGTCGGTGGTGGCCCTACTGGTGTTGAGTTCGCTGGAGAGCTTCGCGATTTCTTCGAGGATGACATCAAGAAGTTGATCCCTGAGGTCAGCCACCGCTTCAAGGTCACTCTTATCGAGGCTCTTCCCAACGTTCTTCCCTCTTTCTCCAAGCAGCTGATTGAGTACACCGAGAATACACTGCGTGAGGAGAACATCGACATCAAGCTCAAGACTATGGTCAAGAGGGTGACAGAGGACTTTGTTGAGGCCGAGTTTGCTGGCCCCGACGGCTCCAAGCAGACTCTCCGCATTCCTTACGGTCTGCTTGTCTGGGCTACCGGTAACGCTATCCGCCCCATCGTTCGCGATCTCTTGGGCAAGGTTCCCGCCCAGAAGGATTCTCGCCGTGGTCTTGCCGTCAACGAGTATCTTGTTGTCCAGGGAACCCGCGACATCTGGGCCGTCGGTGACTGCGCCGTGGCCGGTTACGCTCCTACCGCACAGGTCGCTTCTCAAGAGGGTTCTTTCCTGGCCCGCCTGTTCAACAACATGGCCAAGACTGACGCTCAGGAGGCTCGCATCAAGGAGCTTAGCAGCAGCCTGAACCTCAAGCAGGGCAACTCTGCTGAGGTCGCTGCCGAGATTGAGACTTTGGAGAAGCAGCTCCGCCGCATCAAGGATGTCAAGCCTTTCCGATACTCTCACCAGGGTAGTCTGGCTTACATTGGTAGCGAGAAGGCTGTCGCTGATGTTCCTTGGTTCAACGGCAACATTGCCAGTGGTGGTGGCCTGACTTACCTCTTCTGGCGAAGCGCCTACCTTTCCATGTGCTTCAGCAGTAAGTTTCATATTACCCCCAATTTAGTATTACAAGAATACTAACAATTCTCTAGCCCGAAATCGTGTTCTGGTCGCTGTAGACTGGCTCAAGTCCAAGGCTTTCGGCCGTGACGTCTCTCGCGAGTAAACCCTCGATCCAATAAAACCTTTTACGCAACAAGGTTCGATACCCTGATATGAGTTGCGGTAGCCGAGTGCTTCAAATCGCCTACGGACTGCAGCTTACGATGATCTGTTCTTGGGAGGGTGTACTTGGAGCATTGTGCATAGGTCTATGAAACCTAACTGGGCCGGACTAATAGACGTCTGATTAGAATCGGGCTTAGGCTGGGATGCCTGATTTTGTAAACCTTGAGTTGGTCTTCTTTTTTGTTTGTAATTTTTCTTTGTTCACGGATATAGATGGGAGAGGCCCCCTTGTATGACATAGCTAGAGCGAACTGAAAAGCAGAGGCGTGGGGGATTGGCGGAAAACGGATAAAGAAAGTCTGATATCGTGGACAAAGATCTGAGCTATTTCAAACCAGTGGGGATGTTTTGTCGAAGCGTGACCAAGCCTGTGATTGATGCTACGGTGGACTCAGTGTAGAGTGCTCATGACATGACGTTGAGTACCCAATACCAGGGTTACAAGATAATCTGGCTCGAATGGAGATTCACATGTCCAACCCGGTGTTTCCCCATACTTTTCGCCTAACGAAAAGCAAACATGTGATTTAATTACCTGGCCTGGTCTGGTCTGAATGTGGATATCGAATCTATCATCTCCAAAACGTTGCCGGGCGTAGCTCGGGGGTCCGGGTTCCCATATCGACTGCGGGGCAGAAGCTCCCCGCGTTGAGCCGATATGCGGAGCGGAGCTTTTCTTAATGTTCTCGATAGAACGTGGAGAAGAAAATTGCCCGCTACATTCTACCCGAGGTAGTGGTAATCAATTGCACGATATCTTCCTGATCCGTGCTCGTCTTGGCCATGGGTGACTCGTCCAAGGATTCGGGCCGGGATCGTGCCGTTGAGTTGGACGCCAATGACGATCTCAGACATATTCGTGATGAGTTCAACATCCCCTCCAAAGCAGATGTAGCACGCAACACCCTCCCTGCCAATGATAGCACAGGTAAGTTTGTACCATCTCCTGACCTCTAGCTTGGTCCCTGTTGACTAACAGCTCTAGATGCCAATGACAAGGCTATCTACCTCGTGGGCAACTCCCTCGGACTTCAGCCCAAGCGCACAGTAGAGCGCATCCAGCAATACCTATCAACATGGCATACGCAGGGTGTCCAAGGCCACTTCAAGCCACTTGAGGACTCACCCCTGCCAACATGGCTAGACGTCGATGCTCGTGCGGCCGAGATGATTGCACCCATTGTGGGTGGGCAGGTCAGCGAAGTGGCTGTCATGCAGACTTTGACAGCGAATCTACACCTGTTGATGGCGGCTTTCTACAAGCCAGATGTCAAGGGGCGACACAAGATCATACTAGAGAGCAAGGCTTTCCCAAGTGACCATGTCAGTGTCAGGTCCAGTAATCGATCTTCTATGTCACTAATACGTGTGCTTAGTACGCGGTTGAGACGCAAATACGCCATCATGGGCTCCGTCCTGAAGAATCCATGATCACCATTGAGCCTCCTAATGATGAGGACATTCTCTCCAACGAATATGTCGAGTCCATCATTGAGCAGCACGCCTCCACAACAGCCGTGCTTCTCCTGCCTGGCATCCAGTACTACTCGGGCCAGCTCCTTGATATCCCCCATCTGACAGCTTTTGCTCGCGAGCGTGGCATCTTCGTCATCTGGGATCTTGCCCACGCCGCTGGCAATGTCCCTCTCTCATTGCACGATTGGAACGTCGACGCTGCCGCTTGGTGCACCTACAAGTACCTCAACGGTGGGCCGGGCTGCATTGGCGGCCTGTTTGTCCATGAGCGTCACACACAGGTTAAAGAGGACGGGTCGCATAATGTGAGACTCGCCGGATGGTGGGGAAATGACAAGAAGAAACGTTTTGCCATGAGACCTGGCTTTGTCCCAGTCCCTGGCGCAGCTGGATTTCAGCTCAGCAACCCCTCGGTCCTCGACATAACCTCTCTTTGCGCCTCTCTTGAGGTCTTCCAGCTCGCTGGCGGCATGGCTCCTCTGCGCGCTAGGAGCACAAGACTTACAGCCTACCTTGTCTCTCAACTACAACAGATGCCAGAGGACATGAGCTCATATTGGAAGATCATCACACCCAAAGAAGCAGAGCAGCGTGGAGCGCAAGTGAGTCTACTTCTTGCTGATGGACTGCTTGATGAGGTTATGGCTGGCTTGGAGAGGAGGAGTGTTTTGGTTGATGAGCGGAGGCCGAATGTGATTCGAGTTGCTCCGGCGCCATTGTATAATACGTTTGTAGACTGCTGGGAGTTTGTGGGTGCGTTCACGGGAGCCTTGGGAGAAGCACTGGACGCTAAGTGGAAGAGGGAGCAGATGGATGAATAGAATTCAAAAGTGAAAGGCATCTGCATGGTACTCAGGCGGTCTACTAAATAATCAACACTTTACCTAACTTTAGGATGAGTTACTATCACAACTAGAGCATATTTTAGGCTAGGTTTGGGTAAAGTGCACAATTTATTATATTATCTCTTACCTAGGTAAATCAACAAGAGTGTCGATTGCTTCCGACCCGCCTGTCTGCTTACTGTAAACTCTTATGCATCCCATCTGGGGATTTGGTATAGTTGCTCAACCGTTGCTTGTGTTAGCTGCGATGTATTCCAGGGCAATATACCCTATGAGCATGCGCTATGGCAGCTTTTAGCTTCTACTGTAGTCACATGTTGAGTGATATTGCCTCGAAAGCTCTGTGATTTCGTGGTGGCCGGGTAAGCTTCAGAAGAACTTTCCGTGATTTTAGCATAGAAATATTGAGTTATGCTTTGATATTTGGAATTTTATAGGTAGATTCACATGCAAGACATACCAGTATGAACACAGCAATTTCTATCATCTCATCATCATGATCTACACAATTGACAAGTATTTGTTTATCTACAGTAATAGCAACTTCTACAGAATACAAGGTGATGCGGCGCATATAGGGTAAACCTTGGGTGGCGACATATACCTCTCCACCTCAGGGTTCTGTGGGTCATCTACCTGAAGCCAATCATGCGTGACAGATGGAGCCTTACGGACTTGCCCGTAAGGCTCCAACTTTTTTTTTTGCTAGGGGGCAAAAAAAAAAAAAAAGCCCGTGAGCCTTTGGTTTCTGATTTCTGCGCGCCGTTTAAAACTTGCACGCTTTTTCTCCATCCCCTTTCTCTCCGACATCATCTCAACCCTCGGGCGCGCACTCCTTTCATCAAACAGAGAGCCAATCTCGTTATCACGAGATCATATACCGCGTTTCCCACGACTCTCTTTATCCTAATCACACCTTTCCCCTTCCTAGACGGGTCCATTCCAAACGACTCCGTCTCATCCCTCTCTCCCTGAAATAATGTCTGGCTACGAAGGCGGCGGATACGGCGGCGGTGGTCGCGGAGGAGGCGGCTACGGTGGTGGTGGTTACGGCCGTGATCGCGGCGACCGTGGTGACCGCAATGGACACGGCGGTGGTGGCTATGGAGGGTGAGTTGATTTTTTCTTTGTTGTTTGCGCGCAGATCGGTGGTTGCAGCCTAGAGACGTGGTCGCCTTCACTCAACGGCAACGCGTCCACCCATCAACTATCGCGTCTCCCCAACGTTTATCATCGGATTTTGCTAACTAGAGACATAGCCGAAGCAACGGTAATGGTTACGGCGGCGGCGGCGGTGGCTTCGGAGGTGGTGGCTATGGAGGCGGCGGTTATGGAGGAGGTGCCGGTGGTGACCGTATGGGCGCCCTTGGCTCTGGCCTCAAGAACCAGGAGTGGGGTACGTGTTTTGATCACCAGTTTGTTATGTTTTCGCTCACTAACGTTTCTCCAGACATCAACACTCTCCCCAAGTTCGAGAAGTCCTTCTACAAGGAGCACCCCGATGTCGAAACCCGATCTGATGCTGAGGTTGAGGCCTTCCGCCGCAAGCACCAGATGACGATTGCCGGCAAGGATGTCCCCAAGCCCGTTGAGACCTTCGACGAGGCTGGTTTCCCCCGATATGTCATGGATGAGGTCAAGGCACAAGGTTTCCCTGCCCCTACCGCCATTCAGTCTCAAGGTTGGCCCATGGCCCTCTCCGGTCGCGATGTCGTTGGCATTGCCGAGACTGGTTCCGGAAAGACCCTCACCTACTGCCTTCCCTCCATCGTCCACATCAACGCTCAACCTCTCCTCGCTCCTGGCGATGGTCCTATCGTCCTTGTGCTGGCTCCTACTCGTGAGCTTGCTGTGCAGATTCAGGAAGAGATGAAGAAGTTCGGACGATCTTCTCGCATTCGAAACACCTGTGTCTACGGTGGTGTCCCCAAGGGACCTCAGATTCGCGACCTCTCTAGGGGTGTTGAGGTTTGCATTGCTACCCCCGGCCGTTTGATCGATATGCTTGAGGCAGGCAAGACCAACCTGCGTCGTGTCACCTACCTTGTGCTCGACGAGGCTGATCGTATGCTTGACATGGGTTTCGAGCCCCAGATTCGCAAGATTATTGGCCAGATTCGACCTGACCGACAGACTCTGATGTGGTCCGCTACCTGGCCCAAGGAGGTTCGTGCTCTGGCATCCGACTTCCTCCAGGACTTCATCCAGGTCAACATTGGTTCCATGGAGCTTGCTGCCAACCACCGAATCACCCAGATCGTCGAGGTCGTGACAGATATGGAGAAGCGTGACCGCATGATCAAGCATATGGAGAAGGTCATGGAGAATAAGGAGAACAAGATTCTTATCTTTGTCGGCACAAAGCGAGTTGCTGACGAAATTACTCGATTCCTCCGCCAAGACGGCTGGCCTGCGCTCTGTGAGTATTACCCTGATTAACCGTTGTAAGATCACTGCTAACAGCAACCAGCCATTCACGGTGACAAGCAGCAGAACGAGCGTGATTGGGTACTTGACCAGTTCAAGACCGGAAAGTCTCCCATCATGGTGGCTACCGATGTGGCCTCGCGTGGTATTGGTATGTATCATTCCTCCCTCCCTTCCCTCATGGCAACTTCCAGCAACAGCACTTGCTGTACTTTACTCTCGTGTTTAGGGGCTTTCTTGACTGTGCGAATCTGCCTGATAACTATCGTGTCCAATTGGTTCTCAACCAACGGGGTCTTGATCCGTTGTGTAGCCTTCACTCTGCTATACTCACGTGTTTCCACTCTTGTACCGTTCTCACTCCCGTGGTACGAGCGTGGATGTGGCATATTGTTGCCCTTGATCAAGCTGCTGGCCAAGGTTTTCTTGTCTCCAGGACCCAGTGACCCGCATACTCCAGGATGGCATTTTGACGCACTTTCTATTGCCCTATCTCCGCTAGGAGTGAAGTACAGATGGCCTGCCAATATGCTTAGCTATCCACCTTCATCTTCCATGCTGGAACGTTGCTATACAAACCCCTGCTTCGCCTGCTAACCATTCTCGCTAAAGATGTGCGCAACATCACTCACGTGTTGAACTACGACTACCCCAACAACTCGGAGGACTACATTCACAGAATTGGTCGTACCGGTCGTGCCGGTCAAAAGGGTACCGCCATTACCCTTTTTACCACTGATAGTGAGTATCCCTTACTTCTGCTTTCTGTCTTTCATACCATACTAACATACTCTCTAGACCAGAAGCAGGCCCGTGATCTTGTCAATGTCCTCCAGGAGGCCAAGCAGCAGATCGATCCCCGTCTTGCTGAGATGACCCGATACGGCGGCGGTGGTGGTCGCGGCTACGGTGGATGGGGACGTGGCCGTGGCGGCGGTGGCAGAGGTGGGTATCGCCGACGCTGAAGCAGCAAGACGCCTATCGAGCTGACTCGGACCTCCAGCCAACGCCAACAACATGCCCATCGGTAACCGTCGATGGTAGGTGATCCTCCATCTTGGGGTTACAACCCTTTTGTGATACGGATCAAAAGCCTCGCATTTCGGATTCTCGGATCCTCAAAAGTACATGACACCCAAGGCGTTTGTTTTTGTTAGAGGACAGGTGGCTCGATTAGACTTCGACTCGTCATTTTCGAGTCTGGATTATGGTTTGACTGCGGACTGATTTGGTCTCGCATTTTTTTGTGGCATTCTTCTTTTTTCTATGTTACTCGAAATAATGGCTTTAGATTGGGATGATGATATCGTGTCGAGTGGAATGGGAAACACTCGGCGGAGCACAAGGAAAAACACGCCTTATTGGAGGCCTCACGTTTTGAAGGTCGATGACAATTGATCAGAGTGGAGCGGAATGTTCAATAGACTATTGTAGTTCTCTTAAATGACAGAGCCCACTAAGGATCTATACTGAATCGCTATGGTGTATGTTGTGTCTCATCTTTTGTCCTCTTCCTGATGTTTGCTGTGACTCTGGTCTCTTGTAGTGATGGTGTTGCATGGTGGTCTTGCTCCTTTGAACAAGGTCGTTTAAGATAGAAACACCAAATCCAACCCATCATCTACATAATATATGTAAATTCTCAACTAGCAGCTATGTTCCATTTCGTTTGGTTCTTGATATAACCTGCTTGTGTTGAGTTCTTCTTTCTCTGAGTAATGCTCTCGATACAATCGTTTGTCAACAATTATATGGCCCTATCAATGCTTGAATACTTAGCCGCCTGCTATTCATACATTACCTGAGTTGACTGAATACGGTGCTCTGTCGGTTTCTTTTTGTTTGCAAAATAATGTTAAATTAGTGGTTGGTCTAGGCTACGAGGCCTACCAGATCGATCCTACCCACCTTGGTTACTAGACCTGGTTCTGCCCATATATTACGACAAGCATGCATAGGTAGTGTGTCTTGCTAGCTGCTATCGCCTCCTTGGTGCATAGGTGTGTTGTTACATTGTGCTACTCTCCTATGGGGAAAGACGATCTTCTCATGGCATCATCTACCTTCATCGTTCGTGGTACTTTCTCCTTTGTCAAGATCATGTTCGAAGGTGAGCATCACTGATTAGAATGGATGGATAAATATGTGGAATCATTTCCTCCCTCGATCTAGATGGGAAAATACTTCAAGTGTCGCAATATGGACATTGATACTGTGGCCTGCAGACGTTCTTCGTCTTCCATCTTCGCATCATGTCAGTATTTAGGCTCTTATCATCAATCCAGCTATAAAGATCAAGTACGCTCTGAAAAGCAACCCCAATTCCGTCATTCGCCTTGAGTAACTTAGGGTTGTCTGATGACGGTTCGAAACAGTGTTGCTTCTCGTCCTGTGGCTGTTGTCTTGCTGGCAAGATGAAGAGGAGCCTCCTTTGCAGTGCATGATCAGGGTCCCTTCCCCTTCCGGAGTTTTGAATGAACACTTTCTTGTCTCTTCTTACGTTGTAGGTCCCTCGGTTGAATCCCTTCCAGGCCCTACTGAAATTCCATAAACCTTCATCTTCGCAGACCTGCAAAGGGGCTCGTTGTGAGGGTGCAGTCAGATTTCAACTCGGGGCCTGTAATCACTCCATGCCAGTCGCTCTCCTTCCAGGCATGAATTAATATCCCCATGCCAGTTCGTCTCAGCGTGACAATCCCCTGTACCTACTGCAGTCGTCTTTGAGAGCAGGAGGTCGAGTGTGGGACATAAAGCTCTAGTGCACTGAAGAACCAAGAGCATTCATTTCTCAGGTCTCGACGCCGAGTGCCAAGTCTCCATCAAGATTCGTCCTTGCGTGTTTACATTGCCCTTATTAGATAGCTAGTGTCGGCTGCGGTTTGGCAGCGTCCTAGATCATACCATCGCGCGTAAGGTGCGGCGAAAAGTCGTTAGTTTTCGAACAACGAATCCCCTTCGAGGCACAATACTAATCTGTTCCCTCATAGTAGAGAACCAATTCCAGTTTCACAGCTTTTGGGCCAGTTACGCGTGCCCCACGGTGGTACCCCTCAATGTGCTGGGTGAAAGTCCAAGTCGCCCTACACGGGGAGTTGATGATCTGGGCGTGCTCCAAAGTCTCCTCTGCTTCAAACTGGCATTTCCTTCTTCCAATGCGTTCAGGGGCCGAGAGCTAGGCTTTGCCCCTCGGGAATAAGAACAACTGAAGCCTCCCAGATCACGGTCTTGTCGTTCTTGCGACTGCTATGTGTAGATGCCCTGGGGTCCGCGTCGAACTTGACCAGGGCTTATCAGAGATTCGCATCTGCAGCGACACCTTCGTTACCACAGCAAGACGTATCATGCCATCCAACTAGTATAACTCCGTACAGTGCTCGAGTCGCCACCGAGTCGCACACGCAGGGCGTCTTCATCTTGACGAATGCATCTGGTCATCTGCTTGGTATTTATCTTCAACCCCCATGCTGCTTTGGTCGAAACTTATGGCAACTTTTGAATTCAATGGTCTCACAGGCTTGGGAAAGTAGTAAGACAGATGTTCGGTGACAAGGATTCTGACTGCTGTGGGCTTAGACTTGTCCAATATCAATAACCGTTCGTGATCCGCCTATAGCTTCGGGTGCCTTTGCCCTAAGGAGATATAGTGTCTGGACGATCATCATTAAGTGTATGCCAGAGAGGGCCGCTGTTTAATGACGACAAGATCCGTGCTTAGCTAGATATACATTCGACACACATACTGCACGTTGGGGAGGTTGTTCTTTGACAAGCTTGCTTAAACGGCGTGCTGCTGGCTTATCAACAACATCTCGAGTCGAAGCCATCAACAACTTGATATCTCAGGCGCAGATGGACCAAACTAGTCGTTCCAACGAAAGTACCAGCCAATACAGCCACTGTCCACCATATAGTCTATGCAGGGAAGACCCAGAACACGATCACTGAATCGGCGATGATGATTTGAAAAAATCCCATACAGGAAGCGACTACAGGGTAGGAAATGAGCTTCAGTGATCAAGATCGACATTGACCCAGACCCGCCTTCCCCCTGGCCAAGGAATGAATGTCGTTCAAGTTGGGTATGAGGAAGTCATCTCTTGTGGTGCGGATAGACGCGGTCGCATCATCAACACCATGCTAATCTCGATTGAAATTTGCCAGTGACGCACATGGAATTCAGCGCTTGAATGATATTGTCTCGATGCACAAGACGGCAACAAGAGCGCCATATGGTATGTCGGAGCGACACTACACCTTACTCGTCTTGGCCAAGTCAGTAAGTCAAAGCTGGGCTGACCTGGGCGGTTTCGCCGAATCTTTGACGGTAGACGCCCTAAAACCTCAAAGTTCCAGAACAATCCAAGATAAGTTATTATTTGCTCTAAAATCCGAGACACAACGCCAGACAGCGGAGCCATTCTCCCAACTCGACTATGTTGCCGAAATCATCGGTTGAGTATATCAGCTTTGCCGGCCACAATTGAGGCGACTCGAATGGACCATGTCAATCATGGGACATTGAATTGAACTCAACTTGGCACCGAAAATATTCGGAGGCGGGACCAAACCAACGCCTCTCACACGGGGAAGCAAATGGCAGATGGAACATGACGGACGGAGATGAATTGTCGGCCATAGCCATAGTGACGGCACAAAAAGATAAAGGGCCGTAGGAGAGGCTGTTCAGTTTCCACCACCTGCAGGGATGAAAAGAAACAATAGCCACCACTGGCGGCTGTGACAGGGGAGGGACCAAGAGTGAGAGAGTGTGCGGATCGGCCAAGAGAGATACAGTCTGAGTGCCTCACCCATCGATGCACCCCAGGAATGTAGCAAAGAGCTTGACTCCGGCGTGGCTCCGGCTCGATTTGTATGGTGTGGCATTTCCCGGAGGCTTGGTGCCAATATTGTCTCCATTCATCAACGAGCTTCTCCGAGCTGCGAGTAGAATCGCTCCATCCTTCTAGGTCCCCCTCCCCTGTGTCTATCCCATCCCATCCCTTGGTCCCCTGTCCTGTCCAAGCTTTCTCCAGACGCAGAGGTACAGTAGACGCGACGGGACTGACGACTCCAGTGAGCCCAGACCACCGCGCAGTCAATGTCGCGTCGTGCCGTGATCAACCATGCTTGTATGCATGGTAATATCGTACTGTCACGTTTGTTTGTTTCTTTGATGTCCGAGATTGTGACATCTGACATTTCTCTTTTGTCGCTTGCCGCGGCGCGCCCCAGACCAAGACAGACTTGCCAGACGAGATATTTATTTGTCGGTGTGCTTGCCCGTCATTATGCTGTATAATTTATCGCATACGGCTTTCCCCTTCAGCTCAGGGTTCTGATGACAATCTTGGCTTTGGGGAGCGAAGCCCCCTCCCTTTTTCTGATTATCCCCAGATAACACTGCTTCAACACCTAGTCAAGGGAATCTCCTGAATGTCACCGACAACAAACTATCCGCTTCCCCGATCATGTACCTTATTGTCGCACCCCCATAGAAACTTTCCTGACTCGGCGGCAGCATCTTGCTCGTCATGACACCAGTGTCAGTGTACTACGTCACTGTCTACTCGTTATGAGAAATGCTTCGTCTGCTATTAGCAGATTTGGGCGCTTGATGATGTATCGGCGCGCGCGTGCAACAAGGTGGAAAATGGGTCAACCGCCAAGTTCACAGGCGAGCCGCGATAGCCTGGCCTTGCCTTGCTGTCGTGAACCATCACGGGGACGCTAAAGAGGACCTCCTTGTCTACCTGTTGCAAGGTGTGAGATAGCGACCCACTTCTGTAGAGAGCCCCATGCTGTTGGGACTGAGAGCAGTTGTGTCCAGTGCAGTACGTACGGTATCTGCTTAGTGGATACACTCATCGTGCCCTCTCTCCTCTCAACGCTGAGCCTTCCGAAGCGCAGTATCTCCCGCATGCAGAGAGACTGGCAAAGCTGCTGTGCTGGAAACGTGCGATTCAGCACCAGTTGACGATTACGTCGGTGGCGGACTGAGGTACCGGATGGACACTGCCGACGGCATCGCCTTGCCTTGTCTTCAATCTCATTTCCCTCCACTCTGCAACTAGGTTTTAACCTCAATATCGGATAAGGTACCGAACCGTACCCGGGCTCTGGTTTGCTTTGTACGTACATAGCGTCGGTGCAGTACACAAGAGAGAGGTTGGGGATGGGCTCAGCCTGACCCATGCCGTACCCTAGAAACAAGTGGGCGCGTGGGATAGCCCCAGCATACACGAGTAGACAGACGCGGCTGACCATCGTGGCTTTGTCATCCTTGAAATTAAGATATCAGGAAACAATTTGAGCCGCGCTGTGTGGCTGGAATTGCCAATAACACAGAGGCAAGTGGCCTTGTCGTTGTGCCATCGATCTTTCTATTCAACTCCAACCTATCGTGGCTAAGAGCGAAACGGGAGAAATATTCCAGGAACGCGGCGAGGGCTTCATCAAGACTCTCCTCAGTTGGTGCTTTTCTGTTTTCAGCTTCGAGGGCAAGTTCTAGACCAAACCAGACCGGATCAAACGGTAAGGTCGCCTTTGACATTTGTTCGCAACGCATCTGCCCGTGTTTCATGATATAAAGCCACACACGGCTCATTGCTCATCGCCAATACCCAAAAGGTGACCTTCTGCATGTACACACCGAGTCAGCTCGAGTTCGGTACCGAATGTTGTGGCAGAAGAACCCGGATAGTAGCTTTGTTCCATTCCGGCCGCTACCGAGTTAAGGGACTATCAACCACCAGAATTAATTCAACTCTGGCATCAGATTTCCCAAGCAACAGGCCTGCCTGGTCAGTGGAGGTCAACCACCCTGAATCGCCAGTTCTGCGCTAGTAGGACAATTTACGGAGACAAATCCCCAAATCCACTGCGTACCACGCCAAATTCGACATGCGCTAATGAGCTGAGTCGTCTGGCTCCATGCCCACCGTTCTGCAGATCACTAGCGCCGCTCAGCCCACCAAGATCTGAGTGTCCTCGCGGTGTGGTGGGCCCTAATCCATCATCCAGAAGAAGTGAGATTGGCCCGTAGATCAGTAAGATGACTGGTCACCTGTAAAAGTATCCCTCGTAACATCGGCGAACATTGCTGGGGCTTGAAGCTGCAAGGTGCTTGAAAAGAAAGTTGACCGGTGTTGTCTGTTCCGCTCCCCATCTTTGCTGGATGTTGCACATGACAAGACGCCGGCGTGCGGGAGATTTCCAGGACCACGGGAAGCCCTGAGATCGTGGCCGTACCGGCTTTTGACTAGCCCATGTTTGCTGGGGATCAAAGACACCGCCGACACAGACTAGATTGACTGCCGTCCACCGTCACACTTGATGGCTTGCCGTAGTCTGACACGTTCCTGGATATGCAAGTGACATCCACCGACTCATGAGCCTGGTGTGCTTAAAGATCTGCTGAACCACTTGGAACTAACGTCCTCGAAACAACGCTAGTTGCTGGCTGCCAGAGATCCTGCTGCGTGTTTTCCCGCCCTTGAATCAAGAGTGGGTAAAGCCCGGCTTGTTGTGTTTCCGAGATGTCGGTATCTGTGCGACACTGGGGGCACCTTGGCTGCAATACAGTGTGGACGCCTAATCCATGAATCAGTGATTGGATGGCTTTCTGTAGCCAAGGAGGAAAGCTAAAGTGTCCAACAGGAGAATTCTGTGAATAGATTGACATCTTGAGCTTACCGGTCGCACTAGATCATTAGATCATTAGTTACATAGTGAGTTCTCCAGAAAATTAAGCAACTGATCTCGTCGCCTAGGCTTGATAGCCCCTGGTTCAACAGATTAGATGCATCTGCATTCGGAACGGTGACTGAGAATTGTACCTTGTATGATTTGCAATAGACGCCGCGCCAGGCCCACACGTGCATCTCTATCAAGTGTCGTGATGTCCATTCGGCTTCTTAGGTCATGACCCTGCAGAAAAGACTCGTTTGCCTTCAACGCCCACAAACCTTTTCCATCTGTGTGGGTTGCTGATGAACTTCCCTTTTTGGGCGCTCCTCATCGTCGTTTCGGTTCTTACTCGCTCAAATTCTCATCGGCAATACTCTCATCAATTGTCGGATCCATTCAACCAACAAGATGAGCCAGTTTGTCTTTGAATCGACACAAACGCATCGTCCGCCAAATTGACTCCAATGCTGGTGGAGACTCCAGAGCCGGCAACCCGTCCGCTTCTATATCCACACCCGTGATTGGGGCTTGGTAGGACGGTTTATCCATTTTTAGTTAGCAATAAGAACCACCAAGCTCTGGTGTGGTTCCCAGTGGGCTGGCACGGCTGGTATCGTTGTGGTGGGCGCCTCAGGGTTTCTTTCTTGCTGGAGTTGGCGCGCGATGGAAAACTTCAATTGCTCAATCTTCAATCGCATTTGTTGTCATATTTTGATGGAGCGCAATTGGCTGGGATTCTCACCGCCTTGACATTGTGGGTGTCAACTACCAAGAATTCCTGTGTGGGCCACAGTTGAAAAGAGTGACGAGCTTCGAACGTCGTTCGGCCTGTATGCGTACTGTACTCGACCCTGGTATGCCGTAGGTCTAGACAATTACTCCCCTGCAGAGCTGGCAAAATGCGCATCAGTGGTGTGCTCCGTCCCATTCTCTGCGACCCATGTTCAAAGTAATGTCGCAAAAGAAATCAGGCACGCTTGCTTTATCATATTTGTCTGCAAGCTCGCCCTGCGTAACAATTGGACGTTCGGATGAATGCATTTGCAAGGCGGTCAGGACGGGATCCCAGGACGGGGTTGCATTCAACAAGCATTGAATAGGGGAGAAGGATGTGATCTGAACTCCACACAAGATCATGTTTCTTGCTATTAGAGAAAGGTCAGCCTCATGTTGCTTCATGCCGGTAGTCAGTTGTAAACCAGCAATAAGGCAGAGACTCCAGTTCCCCGCAACTTGGGAGGGACACTAACACTCGGATTGCTCTAATCAAGCCATAGAAGACTGGCATGTCGTCGGAAACACAGTTGCGAGAGCGAGTCAGGGCTCAGGTAACAGTTCAGTCGCTGCGTGACAGGGAGCTAGGCGCACTTAGGCTGCCCTCCATGTGCGGGCGCGTGAACTGGCGCCCAAGTGACCCAACCGCACCATTGGTGTTGTCTATTCCCCCACAAGGCGATCTCGGACGCCATGTTTCTTCGTTAAAACGGGGAAATAGACTCTGTACGGAATAGACGATATCTCCATACATCCAGCAACTGCCTCAAGATCTTGCAAAATAAAAATTCGAGAATAAAACAAATAACATGTACACGGGTACAAATTAAATGAGGGCAAGAACCAGCTTGGGCAATGAGGTCAAAGTCTTTATGCATGTATGCCAAGGAGGAAATGAGAACAGTTCCGCCCGCATATCAGGCGCACGGACAAATCCCTGAGGTTGACGTCGGTCTTCAAAGTGTGGACATCGTCTAGCACAGTGCTTTCCCGAAAGTGATCAACCCCTTGACGATGCAAATCTGGCCCCCAATACAGGCGTCGGCCAACGGGCGGTGGACGACTCTGCCTGATGTCGCGGAGAAGTTGTTATTCGTGAGAGTTGCACAGGGGCCCAGCCACCGAACCACAAGGGGTAGAAACGGCATGGGTTGCGCATCAGTGGGTACTCCACGTGAGCACGAATTGAGACTGTCTTGCAAGCCCAAAGGGAACACAGAACCAAGTCAACACGTGGAGCCTTCTTGAATGTTTCTACTCGATTTGTGCAACAGCAAGTGTACCATGCTGTAGTCCAAAATAGTGCCGGGCGGAAATATGTGGGTTGAGGAGCTTGGATTGGATGGTGCTGATATCAACAGAGCTCAGCTTTGCGATGAAGGTCATGGCGAACGATACCATAGCTTCATCGGAGCTCCCCTGTCCGGCCAGCAGCAATCTGGGCTCGCGGCCTAGTCGCTTAGTTGGGCGACGCTGAACTTCGATTGGTTCACCAATCGAAGCGTATGCATATGTATTGTCAGACACCGTATTGATGCATTGCGGTGTGGTGCGGCAGAAGTGATAAGCCCTGTGCTGTGCTGTTCTGTGCTGTTGAATGCGGAGTCGTCGAGAGCTGCGAGCGGTATTGGCTCCATGCAACTGGGTATACCATTCTGAATTGACGAACAGGTTAGCTGAGGTGCCTGGCTAATAAAGTATGGTAATCCACTAATTACCGTAGGGAGACACCAGCAAGCTAGGACTACTGTGCCTCTTTGGGGCATTTAGGCCCCCTTTAGTTCATCCCAGATGTTCGGGTCGCTTAGGATCTTGTTTAACTAGACCCTGAAGTTTCCAGGACAGATCATTTGGCCAGAATGGTGTCAAGCGTGCCAAGATGCTGGAAATGTGTGGCTAGATCAACCAAAGCTGGAGAAGCCAAGAAGCGGCTCCTATGTGATGCCGTGTAAGGCTGTCAACGAAAGATGACAATTTGATGATTGGCGAGGCTGAATGCCATGGCACAGAAAATATTAGTAGATTCGTATGGATGTCGTGTCGTATATCGCTCAGGCTGTTGAAGGTGGGTTGGTATTGGCTTGAAGAAAGACGACATGCCCCCGCCTCGAGCTTCCGCTTTGAGGTAAAGCCAATGCTCCTTCCTCTTTGTGAGCAGTAAAACATTGAAGCTCACGATACCTTATTGTCCAATCAACTAAGCGTATATTATCATCAGAACCTTTAACTTCGATACCTGTTGACAAGAACCTGCTCATCGGCAGTGAAAGAATATACTTTGGCTATGGGTCATGTTACGGGATTGAGTTACACACATGCAGCAGAGAATAAAAACAATAGACGATAAGCAAGCGAGGTGGCCAGCTGACTGAATTTGTTGTTTACTATGTACTCTTGTGTTGCCTCTATTTTTTCGTCCCTCCATCCTTTTACAACCGCTTGCCGGTGAAATACCTGTATCAGGCCCAGGGCTGCTACTACGTCGTTCGCCTACGACCTACCACGCGCACTACCTTACTTTAAGAGGCGCATTAAAGGATTTGATAAGACGGCGCTGCTGCCGCTGTTACAGTATCAGCCACAGCCATGTCATGGCACGCCAACACAGCGAATGGTACACACACAACGATGTCAGTTCGATTGCTGACGACGCGGCGTAGACACTGGTGCTCCCCTTCTGGCACCGTTTCATCCTTCTCCGAAGCGCCAGATCACATAGCGCCCGTCAACCTCATGTCTGGCAACCACTTCTAGGGCTGAACTAGAGCTACCTACCAACCGACTGCATCCCCTGAAGCCAACTCGATAATGGCGGATACGGGAAACTTAGCCCCGTCAACGGCGCCGGCATCCAAATCTTTGCTAGATGGCAAGGTCTGCACGTCAGGGACTTGACTTGACTTGACTTAGGTTGTCGATTTCACATCTTCCACGTTGGCACGTCGCAACAAGCTTGCCATAGCCTCTCGCGTGTGTTGCGGCAGCGAAATTGTTGTTACACAGCCGTGTCGCGGAGAATATTCTGATCCATCCTTGAGCTTGGCTTGCGCGCGACTGCAACTAGCGTCTGCTGGGAACCACGACGCCGGGCTCTTTCACACCCATTTACGGACTCGCAGCCACGTTCTGAGGCCTCGACATACGTACCTTGTCTTGATTGCACGTAAAAGTCTCGGTATTTGAGCCTGAGTCAGTTCAGGTCACAAGAGGACATCGCAATCTCTCCTCCATCGGCCGTGGCAATCCGCACGCCCGGAGACTCCATTCTCTTTTCATCGATGACCTCGTCCATTGGCACCATGTTGACAAGCTGGAAAATCGGCAACTAACCTACCTAACCCCTCTTTGGGAACAATAGCCAAGCCCCGAGCTGCATTCGACACAAGGATCCCGGACGCCTCCTCTGGCGGTGGAACCAGCCACCCTGATCTTTGATTGGGCGTGCTCTTGGAAAAGACCGCAGATCTGCTGCTAGAGCCTACAAGTCAAGGATCATCTTCGCGCACTGTATTCAGTGGAGGAGACCTCCCGTCCAGGTAGGGTGGGCATTCCTTGAGCCCTTCGCCCAGTACGGGGTCGTTCTCTGGGTGGGACTTGGTTCTAAGAGCGCAGGGCACGCGGTGTCTACCCATGTCATGTTCTCTCCCCCTGGTCGCCTTCACCACCATGCCGGCTTCGTGATGGTCCTCAACAGCTCGCGTTGCAGTCGTGTTCGAGGTCGTGATTCTCCGGAACAGAGGCCAACCTTTGATGAGGCCACGGTATCTTCTGCGGGAAGACCGAAAAAATAACAGCAACCCGAAACCCTGACCGCATCAGTCAGCGTTGACAAAATCCGGGAACCTGGCCGTGCAATCGCCACTTTTTGTTTCTTTTCTTGACTCCTTTACAACTGCGTGCACACTCCGCCACAATTTCTAAGTATTGTGTGTGTGATATGAACCTGGCCAGGGGAGATTGATGAGCAAAGCAAGGACCACCTCCCACCTCCCAGCCAGCAGGTTGCAGGTTGCAGCGCGCAGTAGCTTCCAAATTGACAGGGGACAAGGATTTCCCGTTCGTCTACCTCTTCCTTTTGCTCCTTCGCACGGGGGCCATCTATTTTTTTTTTATCCAAGCCAAAGACAGAAAAACGCAGTCACCAGGCGGTGGTCCTCCCGTTTTCCTTCACCTCCACTTCTCTTCGCAGCTCCTCATCGCTTCAATTCAACCTCTCTATCTCACCTTACCTTTTTTCGTTGCACCCCCTTTGATCCCCCGGGCTAGGTCGCTTGATCTTTCTCGTAATTACTCGCCGCTTTCGCTCAAGAGCCACGAGTCAGCGGCAGATCCGGCACCGGTCGACGTGGGGTATCCTCGGCAGAAAGATCGACCTCGACCCAGCAGATTTTCTGGCCTGTGAACCAGGTCATCAAGTCAAGTCAAGCTCAGTCCAGTCCAGTCCATCATCTGCTTCACGCTACTACGGAAATACCCTGACTTGAGGTTCATTTGCTGTGCTGTTATTGTCACTGTTCTGCTACTGCTACTGCTACTGCTACTGTTACTGCTGGATGCAAAACTCGCACGCCCCTCTACAATACAAATCAAGCCCACGCTATCCACAAACTCGATAAGCGCAGAATCCCACTGCCACTGTCCTGGGTTGGTTTGGTTTAGGCTGGTCTGGCCACTTTCTGCTCACTGTTACTGTTTCGCGTCGACCCGTTGAAGTTCGGCATCTTCCAGCCTAGCAAACACCAGCACCAGCCGTGACGGGTCAGATAAGGCTTATTTTCTCTGGAGTTCGTTTGACTGTCAACCAAAACTCGACGCGCATACGCATACATACATTCATACCTAACTTACCTCACGTTCCCTGCCGGCTGGTCCCACCTCAAAGACCGACGTCGACGTTCCTTTGCCCCCAGGTTGCGGAGGAGTGCATACTGTCCTGTCCATCACTCCGTCATTCATTTTCTCCCCTTGGGACCCTATAAAATTCTTTCGGTCCCGCACCTGTACCAAGTCTCCGTCATTACAGAAGCTTTCTTGCGCAAACGCAGACACGCTCTCACACCCCTCCCCCCTGCAAGGTCGCGAGTCGCTCTCTGGAAGACGAGAGTCAGTGTATCGTGGGAAGATACACTTTGGCACACCCTTGTTCATCTCAGGCTTCAGACGCTAGACCCTCTTTGCCTCTGGATTCTCGGCAGAGTCCACCGTACCAGGCCGATTTCAACAATCGCACTATATTAGTGTGTCGCTCCCCAAGAACTACGGGCAACTTAGCCCGACCTCTCTCTGATCGAGGAAAAGCGAGACTATCCTTGCCCTAGGCTCCATTCCCCCATCTCTATCTCCCCTCCCCAGCAAGATCCGCGCCCAAGGACTCGGCCTAGGTGCTCGCATCACACACTTAACCATAAACCAACCTTTGGTCTCGCAAACGGCGCTACTACTGCCGCCGCCAACAACATATACTGCCGCGCCGCCGCAAGTCTCTTTGCAAGCGCTCAGCCATTACACTTCTTTCCCCTGTTACCGGCAAACACCAACTTGACGCGGGTCTAAGAGCTAAACCTCGCTGGCCATTTCTTTATCATCAGCCCCGTGGAGCTGTAGCATGTCTTTGGTGCCAACACAGCAACCTCATACTTTTATTGACAACCACGCCTCGTTGCACACGGCTTCCAACATTGCGAAACTTGGTTCCGAGTCGACCCTAGACACGCTCCTCAGCTCTCCCACCCATATGGAACGAAGTGCCCCGGAGTACTCGCAGTCAGGTTTGCCTTCGCCCTATCCCAGCAACTTCGGCGACACCAATTCTGAAGGTTCGAGGGCAGATCACGCATCTGCTGCGCAATATCCGGTCAAGCAGGAAGTCAACTACTCGACATCGGCTACTCCCACCTCCGAGTACGGCGTCTATCCTCAGTCAGCCCGATCAGGATCTTTCCCAGAGCACGTCCAGCGTTCATACCATCCAGCCAGTAGCACCAGCGGTGGCGGTATGGCGCAACAACAGAACAGTCCGTCAATGCCCCAGCAGGATGGGCGTAGCCATCAGACCCATCCGGTCAAATCTGACAACGATGTTCCTATAGATCCTTCTATCGCCGCTCCGAGCCCAACCTACGCCTCCTATGGGCAGCATTCACCTTATGCGCCCAACCCAGACATGACACATAGCTACTCTCATCCCGGCGGCGGCATGTATGCGCAGCCGCGGCCAGACTGGGCTGGCTATGGGCAGCACGGTGGTGCACCGTTGACCCCCGGCCACCCCGTCTACGCTCAGAATCCTGCTTCAGCACCGCCTCCTGCGCGGCCGAACCAGGTATGTTGAATTTTGCGCAGGCAAACACGAGTTGAATTGGAAGTCAACTTGGTCCAACGCGCCTGGACGCGCTTCATTCACCCAAGTTCCGAATTAACATTGTGGATGGTGTGTTTTTATAGTCCAATGATCACGACTAACGCGTTATTCTTGCAGGTTTACTCTTTCGTCCCCATTCCCGGTGCTCAGCAGCATAAGCGACCCCGACGGCGATATGAGGAGATTGAACGAATGTACAAGTGCGGATGGAATGGCTGTGAAAAGGCCTATGGTACACTGAACCACTTGAACGCTCACGTTACCATGCAGTCCCATGGCCAGAAGCGAACACCCGAAGGTAAGTCGGAAATTATTGCCCTGCGCCTCTCGTTTTGTGCGCATGGCTAACGCTTGATTACAGAGTTTAAGGAGATACGAAAGGAGTGGAAGCAAAGGAAGAAGGAAGAGGAGGCCAGTCGCAAGGCCGAAGAGGAGCGACAACGCCAGGCTGCGGCTGCTGCTGCGGCTCAGAATGGTGGCCCCGACCCTCAAGGACCTGATGGTACTCCTACTTCATCCTACCCTGGTTCACGGCCTGTTCAGCTGCCCCCAATCGGCTACCAGCCCGCCCAGTACCCGCCACCACCATCGGCTGCAGTCCCTCAGCAGCCCCTCCCTGACTACAACAACCACATGTATTCCAATTATCAACCTCACTCGCCCTATGCGCAACCTAGCCAGGGCATTCCCTACCAATGTATGTCGCAAAGGCAGAGGGTGGCATAATTGATGAACTAACCAGGTTTAGCAAACGGTGGCCAACCCCCAAGCCACTAAGACGGATAGTCAAGCAAGGATCAAGGCTCTAGAGGAGGAAAGTCACCAAAAAGTCAGGATGGAAAAAGAATACTCGCTGTACTATATTGGAACTGCAGTCGCGTCCTAATTCTCCTTATTCAACTCGGGCTCATGCGGATTTTGCTGACGCGGCTGGTTTGGAGGACGGAACGCTGCCACGCGATTCCTCTGCCCGGTAATTGCCTCCACTTTGATTCGGATGGGTCTCTTGGCTGGCGATTTGCTCTCCCAATGGCCCCAGAATATCCGTTCAACTGTCGAACCTCTTTACTTCTTGGTTTTGGAATTCTCGGAGTTTACGCATACACGCTCTCAAAGATATTGGGTTGGGGAGTTATCCGATTTCTATTTTCATGAGCATCAGGTTGCTGGTTACAGGGGCGGTCCTGGAGGTTCGGCGTGGTTTTTATCTGCATTTGAGACGAACTGTTACGTTATGTTGGAGTGGTGGCCTGTTTATCACCGAATCGCAAGTGTAGGAACGAAGTTTGAGGCCGATGATTTTGTTTTGATTTGTTTCGAACTGATTCAACGCAGAGATCCTGTTGAGAATGTTTGTTCACATGGCTGAGTCTACCTGGCAATGTTGATGAGCCAAATAAGTTGATGGAGCGAAGCATAGACGCATACGGATAGTACTCTATGATTATACGTCGGCCAGATTGCGCGTGGTCTGAATGTGCACTAGTACTTCGACACGAAATGGCAAACCAATTTTTATACTTGTATAACACGAAATGTCTGTTGAATTTGCGAGAAGTGAAAAGTGTCTAAGAATGGAAGCACGTTCGTTGTTTGTAAGATTCAAGCAATATAGGATGCAAGACAATATTTATGAACACTTGGCGCTACCCGTGCATCTGGGTTCAGGACAACTCTGGAATATATGATGCGTTTTGTTAAATGCCATTGGTTTCTTATTGCGATGGTTCTAGAATGAATCCAATAGTCAAGATGTTGAGATATCTATCATGAGGTCAATATGGCGATTCTTAGTTTGAAATACGATATAAAAAGACATGGGGAACCAAACTGTCGGGTCATAATCAGCCAGCCTTGTTTCTTGAACCAAGACACATGGATGGTATGGGAAAGATATTTAAACCTGGTCCAACGTGGGTGGCGTGCATTGCAGTAGAATGGGGGTGGTTGCGTTGTGTTACGGACGCTAGAGCTAAGGTACGAGATAGTCAAGGGTGCGAATAACAAAAAGGTCAAAGCAAGGATGGTGAAGGGTGATGGTGGTGATAGACAAGGCAAAAGGGTAGAGAAGGGAAAGGTCGGGTAACACAAAGACATGGAAGGGCGGCCGGGCTAGTGTATGTGTAAGTGCATGTACTAGTAGTGTGATTTTTTGCAGTACTGTACCTTGCCTTACCTGACGTACATTGGTAGTGTACCTTAGTCTTAGTGTTGGTGAGCATGGGATGGGAGGTGGTCTGATTTTCTCTCTCACTTAACCAACGCCAAGTGGAGGGGAAACAGAGATAGATCTGTGAGATTGGCGAGCCCGTGTGGTGTGTGCGTATGCGGTATGCAGTATGCGGTATGCAGTTGGCGATGAGATGATGGCAACAGCAACACAGTAGAACCAGACTCTTGGTCTTGGTGGCGATCTGCAGCTGGGATCTGAAGGGGGCAATGGAAGGCTGCGAGAATATGAGAAACGATGAGACCACGTTGTATCGTACGGTGTTGTTTATCGTACATGCATATGTATACGACTCTTTCGGATAGAGTTGTTTGTGATATAGACAAGGGGCAGGGGATAGAAGTGATATAAGTGACTATGAGTTTCGGAAATAAAAGATCGATTAAAACTAAATCATCATATCATTTCTACAAGGTAAATTACCTCTATTTCGCCCATCTCTTCCCATTAATTCACAGCCCTACCACATAATCACGCTTGCATGCATATAAGCTGCTGTAACGTTTGATCTCCAAGGAAACACTAACAAGGGGGGCGTGTACAGCAAAGCCTAGAAAAATAAGAATTCAACTAGAAACGGAACCAACTCTTTTTTCCTTACCAAGGCCATAGCGACGGTAAGAACAAAAATAACCAGTGCACAAGAAGTGTGTGTGACGCCGTCGCGGATGGACAAGGGGGTGTCCTTGCGGCGCTAGGAGAATTTAGCCGCTCCTCTACGTAAGGTAGTACAAAGATACAAGACAAAAAAGGACGAGACATGCGCTGGCGCTGGCGCTGGGCCAAGTGTTGGTTCGGTTTCGGTACGTTACTTTGTTAGACTGGTGCGGAAAGTCTTTTTTAACTGGTCTTGTTCGTTCCTTTATCTTGGGGCTTGGCTGATACGTAAAAGTATAGTAACTTTTATAGTCTGCGGGTAGGGCTTTTCTTAGCTGGGACCGTTGGGTCGGTAATGTTTCTTTTTGAACGGCGTGGGACTTGTTAAGGCTGAGACGGGTGTATACCCGGAAGAATTAGAGCAGAGCTTTTTGAGGTGTTGCAAAGACATTCGGGCGGCTTTATCCTTAGGGGTTGTTGTATAACGTGAGGTGACTTGCGCGCCGTGGTACAGACGAGGCTGAGACTTGGTCACAGAGCACACGGTTAATTCGCCCGATGGAAATTACATAATAAACTACAGAGTGTTTGCAAGTTTAGAAGTGAATTGGAATGCTTGTTATGATTCGTAATTTTCCATTTATGTTTCTGTGTTGTCAAGGAGTTGTAAGTGAGTTGCTCGCCAACAAAGAGCAATACCCGTAAGTAATCACTCTGCGCAAGTTAATGTTATGCTATCACCACTAATAGACAAGTTCTCATCCACTATTCTTTCTGTTCCAAGTCAAGTCAATGATAAGCCAAATACACCATCCTCTAAGGTAAACCTTATCCAGTAGCCAAGCAACCCCGTCCAATAGCCGGAACCTGACGGCGCGGCTCACGGACGGCCCGGACCCGAGCCACCGACATCCAGGGGTGCAGCAGGCGCACAAGCCCGAGACCGGTGAGAAACGGCGCCGCCCACAGACGCACACGCGATACCCTGGCTTTTTTAAGTGCCGAAGACGTGGGATCCATGGGAAAGCGGGTGTGTTGGCTCTAGTCAACAGGGCTTTATCTCGTTGCGGTTACGGTGTGGTAACGTTACAGAGAAGAAGTGATGCATGCTGAGATAGGGCGTGGGAGGGACTAGTCTTGGGTAAATGCCGAAAAAGACAGCTCTTGGCAGTTGAATAAGATAGCTCGTATTACATGGGTTGTATTGGACGTGTAAGAGCCTCGTCTTTTCTTAGCTATTCCTGATGTGATAAGGCTGACGACATTTGTACCTATGTCACTCAGAATCACTCCATATAGAGCGTGCACAAGAACGTCCGTACTCATTACACAATGTAGCAATTCAACGGCTTTGTCCGAAAACAATTTCGTATAGAGTTTTAATACTTGTTGGCAACCGGCCGAGAAAATTAAGCTGTCGTCCGAATAAACATTCAACGCCTTCACGACAGAGTTGGGGCTTGCAGAGGGGCACGAGGCTGCGGGACGGTTAGATATGCAGCCCGAAACCCAATGCCATGTTCTTGTACCTGGGGATCAACTCAATCCCATGAATGGTGCCGATTTGAGGCCGAAAGTCTCTTATACAGTGAGTAGGAAATGCCGAAATCTGGGGTATCCATGACTCAAAGATTCCGGGGGAGTGTGCATTGTGCCTGCATCATGTCTGGGGAAATTAGAGTTGATCTCAACAAGATCGATAAGGATGTTACCTGCTTATAATACTGTATACCGGTGACGAGCGCCTTGTTGGAAGTAATCTGACGCCAATTCGGTTCAATGCAAGACTGCTTTTTGTTGTTGTTGAGGTCAAAGTTGGCATCAAGGCTCCGGCAACACCAAGCTGCTGCATCACCATCTTAGTACCATTGCCAAGTGTGATTCACTGAGCCTAAGCGTAGACATCTGCAGGACTCTAAAGGGTATAATTCTATGATGTTCATGGATCTTCTATTAAACTGCCCAATCTGACCAAACTATGTATTACTTGTGGTCTAAGTTCTTAGAAAATTAGATGATAGAATTATTACTTTATCTTATGATCATTATACTAGCGGAAGATCAAACTTCTTTTTCGCATATTTTACTTCCTCTTCTAATCGGTCCCTAGTCATTCCACGAGACCAGATCACGTTGTCGTCCAGATTCATCCAGATCAACAACCTCTGGTGCCCACTCACCACGTTCATCTTCAGCTGCCAAGTCAGCGACTTCCAACTCGACCTCCTCACCATCTTCCATCATGACCGTGCCACGGCGTAAATAATCCCCCCGCAGGTCCCAATCTAATGTGCTGGTGGCAATAGCCTCGAGCCCCGCGAAGGCTGTAGAAACACCCAGCTGTTCAGGAGTGGCTTGGCTGCCGAGACCTTGTATAAGCTCTTCGAGACGACGCTTGTAAACAGTGAGTGCGAGTCGCAAATCACGTGCTTGTGCGTCGGCAGTATCGAGAATAGAGCCTTCAAGCCAGGAAGCACTGTACGATAGTTGTGCGGTCAAGGTGCGGATGAAGGTGGCAGCGAGGTTTGGTCGGTGGATAGGAAGTAGATGAGCTCGGAGGAATATCTTGAGGAGCATATGCCACCACTGCTGAATACACGAGTCGTTTCCAAGATGCACACCCACAACAAAGGAGAACTGGAACTCGCCGACAACATCGTCAGAGATTAGGTTGTTATCAGGTGCATCGATCACTGATAGGATGTAGGGGGTTGCGTCTGTGGCTTCCAGAGTTCGGTCAGCACCTGTGTTCTCTGTTGAGTATGTCTTTGTCCGCTGGCTGAAGGCAAAATCAAGCTCGCGGGCCATGAGCAAGGGATTCGAGATCGAGTTATCGAGTTCCATTTCAGCTGCCATAAGTATTGACCCCTTGACACGATCGCCTGTGTGAACCGTCCAGTTATCGTAATTCTGTCCCGTCACTCGGTTGAGAAGATCCTCAGTGACTTTACCAGTCAGCTGCTCCCACATATTGAAGTTCTTTTCTGAAGCAGCTGGAGTCAGCTCGCCACTGGGTGAGTTGACTGCACTTGGGTCTTGATAGGGGACAAGCTTAGAGTGAATGGTGTCAAGGGTGTCAGCTTGTATGCGAGCTTCAGCACGGGCAGAGTCGCCGAGAACCTCGTTGTACCTATCCCACTGCATGACGTGAACAGTGTCAACGCTATTCGTGGCAATCCAGAAGCCGCAGCGAGCGGAAAGCCCGCCGGGATGAGCGACCCAGAAGAAATGAGCTCCTGGAGGGATGTCCCTGATGCCGCCAAAGTGCTTGGCTGTGAATGATATAGAGTCACATCCCACGGTAAAGACCTCAGGAAGGTCAAGAATAAGAACTACATCGCCGCCTCCGAGGTTGTGCGTCACGGGCGCATGCTCTTTCTGCCCTGCGGGAGAGTCCAGAGGCGGAGGAACATCGTCGTCATCTTCTTCCTCGTGAGTAGTCTCACCGACTTGATGCACGTGAAGCGTTCCAAGAGGATGTGTTCCTAAGACTGGGATCGACTTTGTAGAGCCACCGCCGGTGGAGTTTGATTTTGTCAGTCCCTTGGGACGAGGCGGGAATGACGGGAGGTCGCCCTCCATCTTGATAAGGCGGCGTAAGGGTTTGCTGTGCAATATTTGGATGCACACAAGTAGGAAGAGTTCTGGGAGCTGTCCTGTTGGATTCTTTAGTCCGGTACCTCAACTAAACCTGGAGGCCTGGAGTTAATGAAGGTCGACAAAAGATATGAGAATGTTTGTTGAGATTAGGTATCCTCACGGCACACGGCAGATGGCGGGGTAGTAAAAAAAGCAGGCAATTACGAGCTTCAAAGACAGTTGGAAGACAATCTTCGTAACAATGATATAAAAAAAGCTCAATGGGATAAGCAGAGCTTAGTATATGGTATCGCAAATTTTCTACTTGTTTTCTCAGTCTTGTATTAGTGCTTAGGTTGGTAGGCTTAGGTACAGAGAACCATGAGGTAGTCATCATTCATCTCCCGTTTTTCTGGCCCAACACGCCGCACGTCATGAAATGACGTTGTGAGACAGAAGGACCAAGGAAAGTAATATTAAAAATGGAAATCGAGCCAATTTCCAAAGAAACTAGTCAGCGGATAAGCTGTGTAGTCTGATCATGTCATTATTTGTGTAACTTATTGATGGCAGATCACGATAAAGCATTTTGGTGTTGTCAAAGTCAATGCCAATCTTTACGAAAAGAAGCAGTCCAATGTTGGATCCATATGGCATCGAGTTACTTGATCACGGAGTGTTCGCCGCTAATACAGCATATAAACCGTGCAACATACTTATCAAGAATGGGGCTGGGCTTTGATACTTACGCAGAAGTGTGTATGTATCCTGACATACCAATGCAGGCCTGGGAGCGATGCACGAAAGACTTATAACAGGATCAGGTTTTATAATAGGTACTTGTATAGTCTCCTATTTCCATAAACTAACACTGTATCGAAGAGCAAGTGTGACATAGGTAAGTAACACTGCAACACGGCTTAGCGATTGAGGAATCGAGGAAAGTAGGTATTTGCTTTACAGATAATACGGCAAGCGGTAAAGATAAACAGGACCAAACATTTACGATACATGCTCCCGCATCACTGTAAACTGACACCGAGTTATCGAAGAGCAAATATGCCGCGAAGAACATTGAAACACGGCTTGATGATATCTCTTCTGCCAGCACCTAATGCCAGACTCATGGAAATCCCAGAGAGCTGGACATTGCCCAAGTCATACATCGTGTTACGGTAAAGTCACATAGTACCCATGATTGTAGTCACGAAAGGCAAGGATCATGAAACTCTGTCGGAGCGAGTCCAGCAAGAAGACAATTCATTGAACACATCACAGTCTCTTGCAGCGTGAACCGTGTCGTTAACTTTGAAGATTTCATTTGCCTGCCAGATCCTTTACAATCCGCCAAAAGCAAGGCCATGCAAATGCCAATGGGAAACCCATTCCCAAACCTGGGAAATTGTGACTCCGTTCCCTTTTCCGCACTGCCCATAGTATCCTCCACTGGAACAACGCTCCGACTCGACGCTTTTGTGCCCCTTTCCGACAAACATCTGGACCGTTTAACGGTAAGACTTCTGGAAGCGGGCACGGGCACCGGGACCACCGAACTTCTTGGGCTCGCAGCGGCGGTTGTCGGCAACGAGGAGGGTTCGGTCGAACTGGACAAGAGCCTGCTTCAGGAGGTTCTTGGAGTGCTCATCGACGAACTTCTGGTAGTAGGCGATGAGAGACTTGGAGATAGCTTGTCGAATGGCGTAAATTTGACTCGTGTGCCCGCCGCCATTGACTCATAACAAGTTAGCAACTCTGCAAGAATCATTATGTCTTCACGATCTTTCATACCTCGCACGCGTATGTCCACGTTGGCGAATTTGTCGAGACCGACAACGAGAAGGGGCTCGTAGACCTATAAGGGGAGTCTCAGCATGTCGTTCCATCTTCTATATCTGCCGCCACAAAACTCTTTCGAAGGAAGTTCGATTCTAATCGTGATCTCGAATTCGCCGGATGGAGTATTTCGCACATCGCAAGAAAGGGATTCAGAATCGTACCTTGAAGCGCAAGATCTCGGGCTGGACGAGCGACAGAGGACGTCCGTTGACCTTAATGAGACCACGGCCAGCCTGTAGATTTCAACATGTCAGCCTCATTTGTTCGTTCTCGTGTCTTGTCTCGAAATACTGTCGTCTCGCACGAACCTTGCAGTGGGCGACGGCGGTGGCCGTCTTCTTCTTGCCGAAGCATTGCACGCTCTGAGTCGACGACATGGTTGCTGATTGTCTGGTGCCGGGAGGTGCTGTGGTTGTGCCGCGGGTGAAGTTGTGATGGTGCTCGCCTGTCGTTGCAGAGTTAGGTTTTTTGCCCTGGAAGGAACACTTGCCAATCAGAGTGGGGCTGTTCGGGGCGCACTGTCGAATTTTGGGTTTTTGGAAAATTTCGGAGGCAGGTGCGACCCACATAGGGCAGCTGCCCCCGCCCCAAGTTCTGCATTGGACGCATTGGACCTGCCACACTTTACCAAAATTTTGTTGCCATCTCTAGACACCTACCAACGCCTCACTAACCCCCAGTTCAAGGTACGGCACGACTTCATCAAACAATCATCGACGACACAGAAGTACTGACTTTATTGATTCAAGATGGTCTCCGCCAAGAAGCACGTCCCCATCGTGAAGAAGCGTACGTACCGAATGCCCCTCGACGCTCTCAAGAGCCGCGACGATATTGCTCGACGACGACTACTCTGAGGGCGAACGAAAAAATAATTCTCCTAAGGGAAATGGGAACAAAATGTTGACTGGTTGTGTAGGCACGAAGCGCTTCGAGCGTCACCAGAGTGACCGCTTCAAGTGTGTCGACCCCAGCTGGCGCAAGCCCAAGGGTATCGACAGCCGTGTCCGACGACGCTTCCGCGGTACCATTGCCATGCCCTCTGTACGTTGAACCTCTGAGAGGCCCGACCAGAACATCAGCTTTCTGTCGGGCGGGATATTGGATGAACAAGATGCTGATACTTTACGACTTTAGATCGGCTACGGCTCCAACAAGAAGACTCGCTTCATGGCCCCCTCCGGCCACAAGGCTTTCCTTGTCAGCAACGTCGGAGATGTCGAGCTCCTCCTCATGCACAACCGAACCCACGCTGCCGAGTATGCTCTATCTCTCCCTACCCACCGACCAACGGTTGCTAATCACATTTCCACAGGATCGCCCACAACGTCTCATCGAGAAAGCGAGTTGACATCATTGCTCGTGCTAAGCAACTGGGTGTCAAGGTCACCAACCCCAAGGCGAAGGTTACCACCGAGGTTTAAAAGGAAATGGATCGGTTTTTGGGCTGCTTTACGGTTATGCATCGGAAAGGGGTTTGCGTTGCTTGCGGTTCTGGCAAATAACTCTATAAATGCTAGAGAATAAAACGCGCCGTTGAACGACAATGAAACTGGCATCAACCGCTGAAAAGCAAGATCCCCTTGAGAGTTGGAGAAGGCATGGGATACCCGCCTTGCTTCTACTCGAAACTGATGAGGGCGCTAAGGAGGGAATTGGTGAAAACCTTGTGTATTGTGGATGAGGCCATGAAAATAGACAAATATCCCTTTGAGGGCCCCATCTATGATTGTCGTTTTGCATTTGAAGTCATTTCTGAGGTCTTGCTATGATTGAAGATCAATTGGCCATTTGTCACTTGATTTGAGCTATTGTTCTTGTCACCACCGGGGGGCATATTGGTCGGACTCACGCTACTTTATTTACGTGTTGAACGATATCTGCGTACAGATGACAGGCATGATTCAATGTTTCCTGATTGGGGTAATCTACTTGAGTCTGGCAAATCTTTTCTGAAGGTGAGTACTACGGCCTTACCCACACGTGAGTAGCGCTATCTGCGGTTGCGTCGAACCTTTCACGAGTCTAATCAACTCAAACACAATCCTCTCTAGCCGCCCACCCGGTCCAAGAAAACTCGGTGGCCTAAGGAATTCATCCAATATGATTCCAGAGTCTTATTACTCCAAAACGGAGAGTTTTGAATAGCCCTGCCTGACACCATTCTACAGTCCATAAGGTAGGTATAGTAGGCAGCTGCCACTTGCCTCGCACTTGCCTGTACACATAACAGGTGACGGGATGTCTAACTTCTTTGATACTATAGGTCAGCGGTTATGGCGCATTGGCTTGTTCGTTTCAGCTACATCTACCTGAATATTCGTCTCCAGCTCCTCTTGTTCTGTCATCATGAAGCAGCTCTATGTACTGCATCATTTATAGTCGGCTTTGAATCGCGGCTCGTCTCTAGACCTAAATTGGAATTATAGCATCCTCTTCGTGTGCCCAGAAATCATTAGAATACTCTCGGTCGCAGCTCTGTTTCGCTACATCAGCCTTCCAGCTTCACCATGGCGTATCTGCCGCCGCCGTCGCCTCACCTCATACGCAGGCCAGTATTCAAACCGCAATGCACGCATCTCACCATGGTACGGGTCTATGACACGAAATCAACGTGTTCTTCATGCCATGAGCACGGTCGGTTCGGATGGCTGTATCAATGTACCCAAGATCGTGATAAGATAATCGAGGAGAAGCTGGTGAGAGGTTATTCAATGACCAATTTCACTGCACACAGAAAAGGCTAACACAACAACAGTCCTGCATGGATTACTTGGACTACTGCTTCCGGAAAGATATGGGTGTCCGAAAAGGCAGCGTAGAAGCTCGACGGGACAAGCTCAGCTTTCTTGATGAACTCACTTCCGAGAAAATGGCCTCGTACCGGCCAGATCAGATTGCGACCATATTGAGACAGCGAGAAGAGGTAGGTCTACTATTCGCCCGAAGAACATATTGCGTGACGCTACAGATTTGGGACAAGGCTCACATCATATCACAGCTGAAGCATGTGATTGCGAAAGAAGAGTTCCAAAGACGCAGCTCAGCTTTGCTCGCCAACACGCGTTCGAACAACAATACCTACGCCGGACCTTTGGAATGCGACGAAGGACAGGAATGCCAGTACAGGATATGTCCAGGTTGCCGCCCTGTATGCGCCGACCGAGCCTTCTTGAGTCTCAATGCAGTGGCCGATGGAGAAATTCCGCCAACAGCTGCCGCCGGTTCTGGATTTGAGCCATTGGGTGGGAGACCGATCATTGAGAAAGATATTGTCAAGTCTATCGACGAGCATCGTGCGAGGGTGGGTATTATATTGCTGGTTTCTTGACGGCTGAAGTGCTGATATATATAGCGTCTAAACCAGCCCCATGTCAGCAACCGCCGAATGATGAATATGCTTAACGAACAAATTGTTCGCTTGCTCATTCACAATCGAAACGAACCCCTTCGAAATGAGATTGAGAATACAATCCTTGCGCCCAAATCACCACGACAGCTACCCACTGTACAAAATGTCGCGGCCGCAAAGCAACGCGTCCGTAAGGAGAGACAGGTTCTGGCTAGGGTCGCTGAGGATACCGAACAAGAGCCATCGATCTTGAAGGCTCCTGAATTGTTAGAAAGTCCTTGGCCATGGTTGGCCGCCTTCGAAAGCAACGTTGTACCTGACGCTCGTGAAGAGGGCCAGACTCAGGGACGATCCTCGCGACAACGGCCGCGAGCTTCACGCATTCCGTGGTAAATTCCACCATGATATTTACGTGCTGTACTTATTAGCTGACATAACGTGGTCCTACTACTAATTCGAGATCTACGCGGCGTAGCCTAGCCGATCAACTACTCTTCAGTACAACCAACCCCTGGCGTATTCTCGTCGACGTGGGGAATGCAGAGACATCACTCCCGCTTGATCTGAGTAATTCACAAGGCACCGGCTTGCGGGAGACGGAAAACGGGAACAACGACGAAGAGCTTTCATCGACACCACTGAGGGTGGACCTCGGCGTGGCTGTGACGGAGGAGAGCATTGAGGCAAGAGTACCTGATGTGGTGACTCAAGTGTAAGATTGTATGAGAGGTAATGTGTTTGGTGCTCGATTCACTCAGGGTAGGGTTGTACTTTTTCGGTGTGTAGGAGGTTATTAGACTGGTTGCTCGGGTTGGGTCAGGCCATATCCCGAGCTTTGGAAGTAAAACTCTTGTCACGAGTACTGTTTGAGTATAAGGCTTTTGTTACTCTACTGTTGGCTCCATTCTGCTAATTATCTTTCGAGTTCTCTAATATCTTCTTCATCATCTGGTTGCCCACTACCTTGGCCTCCTCAAATCGCGGCTCAAAGAACTCTTGGGTGCTCACAAACCGTTTCTCCCACGTCTCAAAGTGCCCCAGATTCACACACTCCGCCCAAGCCCGCGCTGCAAATGTGAACTCGAGATCATCACTGCGGTAGGTCTTGTCCTCGATGGCGGTCTCGATTGCAGCGTTAAGCACATCTTCGTTTCGGAACAAGTACTCGGTTACACCGAGACGCAGACGAAACAAAGGCGTGCTGCAGAGCATGTGATCATAGGGCACGATGTTAAGCGCCGCCCAGCAGTCCACCATTGCGAGGATAGAAAGATGGTTGTTGGGTCGAGGCTCATCGGTGGGCGTACCAAGAGAGAAAGACGACAGAATCGATGGCTCGAGCAGGGGACGTGTGTCCCAGGTAGTAGACGGGCCAAAGACCTTGTCACGTGCACGATAGACTCGCTCTCTGAAGCCATCGAGGTTACCCTCGAGCATGAGCTTGTACAGATCTGTGACGCTTCGTGCGTACTGGGAGATCTGCTCCCTGGCTTCAGGGTTGAGGATGGCGAGGCCAGCGTAGACGTGCCACTTTTGACTGTAGATGCGCAGCATCAGATTGACCTTGACGTTCTCGATACCACCGACGTAGCGACTCAGCTCCCAGGGGAACTGCTTGTTAGCATGCCACGCCTTACCCATGGACAGGAAGGCTGCATGGGTGACAGCCTGTGTATCGGCGGTGATGCGGTCGTGCTCTTTGGCCGAGAGATGGACGAACTTGGAGCGGAGACAGCTGAGGACGGTCTCGACCTTGCGGAGGGCCGCATCTGGGGCGCGGTGCTGAATGATGACAAGGGGTTGGTTGTAGGGGTCGACATTGGGGCCATGAAGCGAGTGGCAGGAGATAATGTCGACGTCGGCTGGGAGGTGAGCCTCAAAGGCGGCGATCTCAGGGGACTTGCATGAGGTTTGGCCTCCGACGATGGCACCGAGTTTAGTTGCTGCGCATCAATTCAGTGTCAGTCTCTTTCTAGGTGACTAATGGTCATGGTCTCAAGATCTAGGATAATCTTGAGGCCACAACAAACTACAAGGAATACGAGAAAAGAGGGCGCGTACATGGTCCGTACTGGGCAATCACACGGTCAATGACGGCGGCCTCGACGCTATAGATGATGTAGTCGCTTGCGCGGGAGACATAGTGGCCATTTCGACAAATTTCTATATTTTTCTATTCGATAGCTTCAGCGACTGGCGCGAGGCAGAGAAGGCAGGAATCACTAAGCCGTACATTTCCAGCGTATTCTTTCTGAAGGCTTTCCTGGTTCTCTTCTCTGTCGCAGGCCAAGATTCTAAAGTAGTCCGCCGTTAGCCACTCGGCATCCGGGTCGGTGGTAATGCAATCACGAGTAGAGGATATCTGTTCTTTTATCCATGTTAGCGTCTTGTATGTCAAAAGCAGTGCTAACAAAAAGTGTGTGGTTGTGAAAATTCAGACAGTTGATAATTAAGGTAGCAAGCGTTAACATCATTGAGAGCACAGGTCCGATTCTGATGACCAAGACGGGCACCAGGCGTCCCTGTACAATGCTCGAGCCAAATGCGCTCTAGTCATCATGATATATGGGGGAGGGTGGGTGATTGTGAGAAGAGGGAGAGGTGGCTTACCATTGAAGAAAAACAAGCTGGGGCTGGAAGCATGAATCGCAATGGATCCCAGACTTACCTCCAGCCAGCGGCAGACAGCCTTTCGGCGTACATCTTGCCCATGTCGCCCATTCCAATCAAACCGACGACGAACTTGTCCATCCCCTCAGGGACGGCTTGCGATTGCGAAGCCATTATTTCTGCTGTGCGATGATAGCAAGAGCAGAGAGCACGAATCACATCCTCTCAAGCAAGTGTCTTGTCTGGAGCTTGTGCGAAAAGTCCAAAGAGTGTGAGTGAGAGTAGAGAGAAAAATGAGAAGGAAAAAAGTTCGCGACGTGCTTTATGGTGAAGATTTAGAGCGCCTTACGTAAGCGGGTAAGAAGTGGAGGTTCGCGATATAACGATGAGTGGGCATTGTGGATTATGCATCTATGAAGCTATCCACTCGACTGCAAACAGAAGCACTCAGAATCGAGAGAGGAGCTTCTCTAAATTACACGGAATTTTTTGTTAATTATTTGAGTTCTTCAAATCATGGAGGTCGTATTCGCGCTGGGCTCGAACGGCTCTGGTCAACTTGGCATCGGCCACAAAGAAGACGTTTCAGTGCCCAAACAAGTCATTTTCCATCCTGATCCGCCAACCTCCCCAATTGTACAAGTCGCTGCTGGTGGTAACCACACGCTACTCCTCACCAAGTCAGGACAGCTCTACTGGAGTGGTGACTCTACGCCCGGAGCATGTGGGTTGGCATCTGGTCCCGATGTAGCTGTTTTCCGACAGATTCAGCTTACCAAGAGTGGAGAGCCTCCGGTTGGCGAAATTACCTTGATCACAGCTACCTGGGAAGCCTCTATCATTGTGACTAAGGATTCATATGGCAAAAGTACCAAGGTCTTTAGCTTCGGAGCAGGCTTGAAAGGCGAGCTGGGTCTAGGCGAACTCATCGTGCGAACACCATCAGCAACTCAGATCCGAGAATTTCCTCCTTCAGGAACAGAAGTTGTTGATCTGGCTGCTTGCATGGGTCATGCTGTCGCAGTTCTCAGCAATGGCGACGTTTACGGTTGGGGCAACGCGAGAAAAGGTCAGGCTGGTGAACCAGGACAGGTTCTCAACGCTCCCCGAAAGATCGAGGGTGTCGACTTCAAAGTTGCACGGGCTGTCTGTGGCAGAGAGTTCACATGTCTATTCGGCGACCCACAAAGTGGAAACCTCAAGGTTCTCGGTTCAGACAAATGGGATATTCAATCAAATGCACCCCAGACATGCCCCGAGTGGAAAGACGTGGGAGCTAGTTGGGGAACTGTCTTTGTTCTGGCAAAGGATGGTTCTTTACAAGCATGGGGACGAGACGATCACGGACAACTACCTCCCCCAAAACTACCCGAGTTGAGCAAGATTGCAATTGGCAGCGAACATGTCGTTGCTCTCTCTACTGCGGGCGATGTTCTCTCATGGGGATGGGGTGAGCACGGCAACTGTGGACCTCAAGTTCAGAACAATGATGTCAAAGGTCGATGGAACACTATTGCATCGTCCAAATTCATTCCTCCAGGCTCCAATATAGGAGAAGTTGGGGCAGGTTGTGCCACCAGTTGGGTATTCATTACAGCTGAGTGAGCTCATCGCCCAAAATTACAATTCATTCACCCCATGCTTCCATCTTTAGTCTGGGAAAAGGGCCAGATTTTCAACATCCGCCAACTTCTGTGTTGGCTCCAGATATGTCGATTCAGCATCCGTTGGTTGTGGATGTTCGACTTCGGGTTCAGCAGGAGCTGGGTTCTCTGGGTTCACTGGATTCTCTGCAAACCGGCTCATGTGCAGAGCAGAAGCGTTCTACTACAGTCAGTATACTGTCGAAGGCGTGTGCTCGTTTTACTCACAGGGTCAATGCTATGATCCCAACCCAATTTGGCATTGTCTTCCATAAGCTCCTCATCGTCGTAGTTAACTGGCTCCCATCCTTCGTCCTCAACGAATAAACTCTCGGATCTGTTGGTTGCAGGTGGGGGTTTCTGGGAGGGTCGAAGGTCAAATGCTCCTGCGCGCGACGCACTGGCTCTAGCAGCGCTCATCTGTGGTGTCGGGATATGTTGAGGTATCGATGGGGGAGGGGCTTGCGACTGAGCCTGTTGTGATTCTGTAGGAACCACACTCGGCCTGCGTGAGGTGGCTTCAAGACGTGGTCCAGTATTCTGCGGTGCGTTCTTGCGGCCTTTCTTGGTCCTTTGACCAGTATTAGTCCCCCGCTCACCGACTGTCATAACAAGGAATTCGCATGAAATGGCGTCGCTGGTATATGAAAGCTGGATGGGGTGTGTAGGTATTGAGTAGCGCGCTGAAACATCGTTACCCGTGATGCCGGCATGTTGGATGATGGCGCGAAAGTCCTTGACGGAAATCACAATGTGGAGTTTATCTTCCACGTCAATTTCGTCAAACTCGTCGGCCTCAACGGCAATTGATGTCTGCAGTGGCTTCTTGAGGACCGCTTCAAGGGGTTAGTACATAGCATCAACTGGCCTGGGGAAAACGCACCGTCCTCGCTCACTGTCTTTTCACTAAAGCAAGTGAAGTTGACGTGATCACCATCGGTGTTAATGTCGAGGAATTCGATACCGGGACCAAAGTGATCCATCAGCTGCCGCAACGTCCGTGAGGAAATTGTCCAGTGATGAGGAGCATCTTGTCGGTTGAACTTGGCATGTACAGGTACAGCAACTTCGAAGGGTAGGCGGTGCGTAGAAGTCAAACCATTTCGAAAAATGAGGCGTGCAATGAATCGACACTGGACCCCTTCTCCATCCTCAATAGCGACGTCACACCTGTCGATAAGTGTCTGTTTCTCAGCATCTCTCTGCGAGTCTGGTGCCGTGCGGCTACGAAACAGGGAGATCAAAGCCTGCCGGGTGTTAGTATTGGTATATTGAGGTAGAAACTGAGAAGACTTACCCGGATATAGAGTGTGCAGTAGAAACGGTCCCGAAATTGGCGACTTCCTTGATACTGGTAGCGGGAGAAGAACTTGCTCGTGGCGAATCTAACACTTGCGTAGGCGGACTTAGAGGTGTTGAGGGTTGTGAGAACAAACTAGATGTAGTCGTAAGCATGTGTTTATGTGAGTTCTTCAAGTTCATGCTGAGCGTACAGAATCCTTGCGTGCCTCGAGTGAGACGTCGTCACTGAACTTGTTCAGACAAATGAGGGCATCGCGAAAGGCAGAAACGCCCTCCTCACTCAGTGTAAAGTTGAGCAGCGCCATGACGCTCTTTATGAGAGTGGCTTATGAGAGAGTCATTGTTGTGTGTAAAGGTGAAGACTGAAGTTGTTCTAACTTCGACTTGTCATGCCTATGATTGCTCTACGTGAACGCGTGCCTGCCATTTAGAGCTGGAAGTGGGTCCAATAGAAGCATCCCAACCCCACCATTAAACTTACCCTGTACCAAGACGTCAAAATATCATCACGAAGTCACAACAATCAGATAAATGTCTAAAAAAGTCAAATTGTATTAATCGAGAGCGCAAATTGCTAATCTTTGTCCCTAAGCCGATTACCAAACTCCTCGAAATCCATTATCGTCGTTTCATCATGCCAAGGTCTTCAGGGCGTGAGTCCTTGTCCTTTCAGAATATTGTGGATGCAATCCAACTGCTGTTTAGCGACGGAAGCAGCTAAACTTTCCAAGGGAGAATCGCCAAGGGCCTCGTCGCACGCCGTTCTTGTCGACATGAACGCTGGTGCCGAAGTGACGGCCACCGATTCCTTTTGACCAGAAAAGACCCATGATGTCGTTGTTTGGCTGTGTAGAAGTTGTTTAGTGGAGATGTAGGTAGGCTGAATGGATACTGTTAGCTCGACGATGTCAAGACGATGGGAAATCAGAGTATTCACCTTTGCAAGTTTAAGTTTTGAGGTGGTGTGTCGTTGAAAGAAGCTTGTTTAGGAAAAAAATAAGGTGTTGGGGGGTTGACGATCACCCTTTATATGAGATCCTGTTTCTTGTTGGCACGTCAAGTCAAGTCCAATCCCAATCGTTACCTTGGCAGGGACCATGAGACCTCTACCTGTAGTGACATGCTGTGGCGTAGAGTCATGACGTAGACTCTGTGGCGGTGCAATATCGTGCCACATCTGGCCATCACAATTGTTGATTGGAGCGTGGGGGACAAGGGAACTTGGCTCTGACATGGATGTCCAAGATTCGAGCCCCGACGAATGCAAATCTTGTCCGATTTTGTTCAAGTGAAACACAAAGAATGATAGCAGACGAGATATGCATGTTCACTCATGACAAACTTGTTCACAGCCTTCGGCATCTACGCGTCAATAGTCGTTACGACTCCTGCACAAGTATCGATGGAAGATCTCAACGAATGCGATATTACTGTCCCTCTTCAACCCAGTGTTGGACGCAAATCGAGTGTTGCTTGATGTATGCTCGTCCAATACTCCCAACTCAATTCTTTGCAAGCGCAAGCACAAATTCATGCCAGTATACCCATGGAGGTATGACTGGAAGAAAAAGTTACCGAATTCGCTATTCAGACAATGCCAGCCACAGATCATGGCTTGTCCTCCGACAGAATGCGAGCGTGTAGCTCTGAACAGTCATGTTCAGATGAACAAAGTACAGCACCAGAGAACACAGGGACAAGATGTATTCAATCCGGTTACAGACTTAAATAATGGCATATATATTAGATCTTATTGCTGCTTTTCGATGCATTCTCATCATCTACTCTCTACTCACCACGAAACAGGTAAACCACTAACCAGGTAAACTAACACAGCAAGAACTACCACCCATATGGCACCCTCCAAAAACACATCGAGCGAAGATCAGCAAGGTCTTCGCAGGTCTACCCGGTCAACCCGCGGTCAACCTAATCAGTTTCTCCAGGCACACTATCTCGTGGGAGACGAGGCCAGTCGCCTGGCTGCGGCCCCTAAACGACGACGTCCTGCGAGCACTCCCTCTCCTGCGGCCTCTGTACCTAAGAACAAGAACGGAAGAGCTTCTTCTTTGTCATCTTCGCCATCGGCAGCTGCGTCCACTCGACCAAAGCCTAAAAAACGGCGCCTCGCCAACAATCCTGCTTCCATGGTCGATGAGAAAGGTGAAGCTTCTTCTCCCTCAACACCTGCAATGCCAAACCGGAACAGTATCATCTATGACACGATACATGTGGTCACCTCGGCTCCTAGCCAGAGTAGTGTTCCTGCCGCAGCTCCTCATCTGGGTTCGCCTCAGCTGTTTCAGCAACCCTCGGGTGCTATGCAAGGGCAGCAACAATCTTACGTGCCGCCTCAAAACGCTTTTGGCCCTGCTGGAGATCAACCGCCCGCGAGAGATGCAAACGGCCACCAGGTCGACCCCTTTGCTGCGAATACAATGATTTTGGACATGGACCCTTTATTTGGTGTTCAGGGTGTTGCTTCGAATCAACAGCAAGCTGATCCTCTTGAAGCGATGCAGCAGTCTGGAGAGTTTGATCAGCTGTATGATGGTCTTCAAATGGAATTTGATATGGGCGACCCTGATGCTCAGATGATTGATGCGATGTCACAGTACCGACAGAACATGGACCGGCTAACCGAGAAAGATCGCCTGGCTGCCCAGGAGGAACCCATCAACAATGAGCAGTTGGACGAGATATGGGATCAGTTTGTGAATCACAACTCGTCTCTGAACTAGATTCGTTGATGCGGTAAGTCTATTCAAGGGATGGCAAGTTGCTAACAATTTCTGCAGGCAGATTTGATTTGAGCAACAATTACGGAATGACTAAAGTTAGTCGTGAGCTTGCGCGCCATGAAAACATCTACTGGGAGACAAGAGCAATGGTACTATGACCTTGAATTACTCTACAGGTGAGTGGGTGAGTAAATAATAAACCGATAAGTGCTGGACCAAATCATATTTCTAAATTACATAGTGAGAAGTGATAGTTTTGTGTTATTGTAAGCATGGGCTTGATCTTTCAACCAATCTCGAATCATTCGGACATGTCTGAATATTTCTAGGTATCCTGAGTCTCACTATTTAATGTCCCGATACTTGGACTGAAGCTCCGTCCATCCTGCAGCGACCAAACTTTCATAACCCGTTCGATCGCCGGCACCTGTCCAGTAGAACAGGCCTCCTAATTCCATCGCCTTGGCATATCTTGCCTTGATGCAAACTGTGCTGGGAACATCAAAGGAGACAAAGCCTTTGTCCCCATCACTATCGACAAAGGACGCCGCCGCAACACCTTTGTCGACCTTTGCATTCACTACCCATTCATCTGGTAGATCGCAATAGTCCATCTCACCCGCACCTTGGAACGGATGACCTGGTGCACGCGCCTGGCCGAAATACCTCGCGTATACAGGGATACCGAGGATGATCTTGCGACTGGGGAAACCGTTGGTGATTAGGAAGTCAACACCGCGCTGGCACGACTTGCGAAGGGTTGGATATACCTCGTTGAGATTCTCACTCGGAGGTAGAAGCTGCGCATGATGGCCGCAGACGTCAGTCCAACCGCCTGTGAAGTCATAACCCATGAGATTGAGGAAGTCGAGCACCTGTGCTACAGCTGGTAGATTGAGGTGCTTGAGACAGTACTCGCCTGTAGGCAGAGCGCTCGTCAAGAGGTACTTGGGCGCAGGCATGGTCTCTCGAATGGCTCGAAGGAACAGAAGATAATTCTGACCCGCCTCTGGAGTCTGAGGATGTTCCCAGTCAACTGTTTCAGAGGGTCAGCTTTGTTTCTTATTGTTGCCTGACTACTCACTGTCGACTCCATCGAAACAATGGCTTACGCAGAAATCTTTGATTTGGCGCGCAAAAGTCTGCCTTGCTTCTTTGCGTGCAGCAAGCGCAGGAAACTCCTTGCTGCTAGAGCCACCGCCAATCGAGACAAGTGTCTTGATATGCGGGTTTTGGCTCTTCAACTTAGAAATTGCTGCGAGACAACCCTTTTCGCCATCGACTGCTTTGTCATTGTCGGCCCATTCGTCAATGGCCTGAGTACATCAAAATCAGCGATGAATTTATTGATAAGGTTGGGACCACTAACTCGTAGGGTGCCGTTTTCGTTGACACTGGAATAATTTAGCTTGGATCATGACTTGAGTGCCTGGAGATTGTGTTTTAGAAACTTACCCAACAAAGGCGTAGAAGATGTGCGTGATGGACGCAGTATCGAGGCACGACGGAGGACGCTCTTTGTAACAGCGCCATGAGGGATAATACACAGCGTTGATGTATTGGTTGGACATATTGAACACAGCCATGATTGAAAGGAGGGAGAAGAGAGAGAACGACAATGATAAAGATGCGTTGAATATCAATACGATGCTCGTGTCGTACAAGGCTCACCACCTGCAGGTGATAACAGTCTTAGCTTGGTAAGTGGATTGTAAATGAAGTTGTGATTGGGCTTATTCTCGTATTCAAGAATCTCCAGGCATTGTTCAAGAATAGGTAATTAACAGGACGAGTTGCTGAGGACGAAGCCAAGGGAGAGTGGGCGGGGGAAGCAGCTCCTTTATAAGCGAACATGTCACATAGAAAGAACTTATGAGCTCATCAGACATTCAGGGACGGAACTGGGAAGGGTTCAACACGAATCTAATTGCCACTGACTTAATCATTGATCTCTGCTCTAAGAAATCGCAAAAGCGAGTGTTTTATGGAACACCTTATTCCAAATTACTCAGATATTACAAGAAGACTATGAAATCCCTCCTTCCACCACATTGCGTCTATGTTCATTCTAACATTATTTATTTGCTACTGACACCATCTCTCAATCTCCACACCCTGTAGATCATCGAGAACATCGAAGCTCATATCTGGTTGCCTCGAAGCGACAATGATGGAGTCAAACGTCTCCAAGACGTCTCTACACCAGTCCTCGTTCGGCATCCGTCGGACCTGTGGGAAAGCGTCTTGTTTGACAAGTGAATCAGCCCAACAGACGTCAACTTCGCCTGAAACAGCTAGGCTTTTGACCAACTCTGCACCTGGAGAGTTATCTATCTGCGACTGGCCGGCTTTGAAGCCTACGCCAACCACTAGCACACGAGGAGTTCTATCTGTGATCTTTTGTCGTAGTGACTTGAGCATTCTCTCCGCTAGCCTGGAGGGCCGAGAGTGCATTGCCTGTGTAGCACACTCAAGCAAAGGGAAGTTGCTGTTTGAGAGGAGGTAGAAAGGGTTGACAGGGATACAATGACCGCCCACACCAACTCCAGGGGCATATGGCATGTATCCAAATGGCTTTGTTGAGGCAGCCTCACAGACCTCATACGGGTTGATGTCATGTGGAATGCATGCGTCTGCCATTTCGTTGGCATAGGCGATACAGACCATTCTTTGACAGTTCTCGTAGAGTTTCATCATCTCCGCCACTTCTGGTTTTGACACGGGAACGACTGTGTCGAAAATGGTAGAATAAACTCGACTGATGGCGGCAAGAGAGCCTGGGATGAAGTCGTCCAGGCCAGAGATGATCTTTGGTATGGACTTAACAGGAGGTTCCACGCGACCAGGGTCAACCCGCTGCGAATGATCAGTAAGTGCATGGCTGGAAGGGAATTGTAATAGAGATATACCTCGGGAGACATTCCAGCAAAGAACTTGCGGCTCGCAGCAAGAGGACCAAGAAGTTGACGGGTCATGCCAACTGCCACGGAACTTTCGATAACAACCGTAGACCCAGAACGAGCAACTTCGCCCACAGTCTTCAACGCATCGCGGAGATAAGACGAGTCAATCGTCTTATCAGGCCGAAGAAGCGTTGGGACTGAGATTAAGAAGTGTGTAGCTCTGCGAAGATCTTGTGAATCTCTTGAGAACTGGACATTATCGTTGTCCTGATACTCAATGCTGAGGTCTCCGACCCTCTTGGCAGAGACATCGAATCCAATGACTTGGTAGCGTGAGGAGAATGAGCTGACCAGATGTGTACCGACGTATCCCACGCCAATGACTGCAATGACTGGCTCGTCTTGCTGGACCACTTGCGTAGAGTTACACAGCGGTTGATCGATACCAAGGCCTGCATCTGAGGACGAAGAGCTTAGGGGTGGGCTGTCAGGGTAGAATGCAAAGCTGCTATCCAGGCGGCTCCAGGGCGAAGAGTCCTGAGGGGGCGTCAATGGAAGCTTTTTCTTTTCTTCTAAAGCCTGGAGACTTGAGGCAGCCTTCGGGACTAACACCTTAGCCATGTCTGATGAGTAGGCTGAAAAGAACCAAAGAAATGGTGAATTACTTGAAGTGCACTGCTTTTTACTGAGTATTTTGTGAAGAGGGATCTGCTTATATGCCTAAATACATCATACTCCAGCAATCTGAGTTAATTTCATGTCTAAATCTATGGTTCTCAGTTGGTGCGTGAAGGTCACTCTGGTTTCTTTGATCAGCTCTGCAATACAGCGTATTGCTCCGAGGCTTCTACACGATGAGATCATCGCCATCATGAAACACTTTTCCCACTTCCTGAGTTTTCTAATCATGACAATACCTAGATCTAAAAGAGCCAATGACTAGGCTCGACAAGGCAAATCGGCTCCAGGCGCCCGGTTAGGTCACATCCCCCTGGCTCCGCATTCCAGTCACGACGCCGATCTATCCTACAGAAGCTCACAAAAAGCCGATCGCCACAGTAGAATCCCGATATAGTAAAGCTTCTAGACAAAAAGATAGGCAACGGACGCTAATGCAAAGAGCCGTCGTCTAAGCTAAGCGCTTGGCGCGGCTTCTGCAAGGGCAAAACGAGGTCAGGCTGGATAACTCAGACGCCTCCCGACCCGGAATCCAGGACCACGTTACTACTGCAAGGGCCTTTTTGATATATCATGCACATCAGCGGCTTTAGACTCTGCTTATCAACTCGTTTGCCGAGGTGTATCCACTGTTACTTGCGTATGTTTGCTGGTCAGGCATCTCCATGTCCACGTTTACTTGGTGTTGAGGCGTTTTTACCTCCCGGGAAACTCTTTAAGCCTATCACTTATGCTAGAATGGCGACTCACAAATACGTGCAAGGTTTCGAGAGGCTGAAACTTGGTCTCCTTTGATGTTATGTCTTCCCGGGCCGCAAAACGGTTACGGTGGCTTTCTGTTGGGAGTAGGAGACTAACACCCGGAGACACTCGGAGCAATCACCATGTGCAGTGCAACAATGACCTTGATCCATTTTGCTTGAGAGGCTCATGAGTCAGAGTGAAGAGCTCTTTGTGTCATTGTTTTATTATTCACAAGAATACATCGGATTTGGAGATCTTGTCCGTCTGACGTGGAGACACGGTCTACCGGAGTTCCCGTAGTTCCGATTTCGAGAACATCCAAAGTGCCCCAGTTTGACTTTTTGATGCTAGAAAGAATACGAAGGTCTTTAAGGGGAAGAAACGCTAATCAATGATCTCCATCCGCTCCGAGTCGTTATGAGGAATAAGTTGGCCACGAGTCCAATACTCTAAGAGACATGCTTAAGAGAGAAGCTCCACCATTAGACTAGAGATTTAACCAGGATGACGCCTACAATGAGTACGAGACTGACAAATTATTCAGACTACTCTGGGTCTGCTAGAATGTGTGATCATGATTGGACATCCAGTTCTTCCTCGACTAATATCGGGTGAACATGGCGTTTGGCTCATGAGTGTAGATGCTGAGTCTGCCAATTGCGTTTGAACTTTTCAGCATAGCAGGAACACTATGACTGGGGACTTATGGCAAGGGCTGTGATAGAATGTGATCCATGCTGCATTAGCTATGTGCCTAATGTTCTAGAGAAGTTGGTCTTCGATGATCAGCACACCATCCTTCATGCCTCTCCAACTTCAAAGGACAAGATCTTGCTAGTCCTTGAGAGGGGGCAACCGGGGTTATGTCTCCGAAGATGTCGTGAGAGCCCGGGGAGCACGGGTTGCCCGGATGACAGGCGATAGTTTGTCTCAGAGGGACGCATGGATGCCCAGTTGACCACCATACCTCTGTTGAAATGGAGGTGGTAAGCACTCTAGTACGTTATCTTATGCGTTTAGCTTTGACAATCTGTCAAGCAACAAATTCTCTGTACAATTAACCATAACCATAACTATAATATGAGATTTTGTTCCAGAAGTATTACTTGATCTAGTTCAGAGGTGTGATAAAGTGCTTCACTTAGACGTTTGTTTCAACGTAGAAGCTGACTAGATCACTTACCGCATTCCAGGTAATCCGCAGACCTGGAACGAACAACCGTTACAGAAGTTACTCTCAAATGCCGGACGTTGGAAAACTCTGTCTGATCATTAGATTGTTTCGTTTCGTTTCCTAGTGGAGTTGTAAGTCTTGGCCTCCCAGTCTAACGCCGCTCCACCCCCTGAATAGCGTGACGTTGGTGGCATCAGAGTCAACGCCAGCTTTTATTCTATACTTGAAAGGAATATGCTTGATCCACGAGCTAAATCCTTTTGAGATCACGTTTTCGAAACGTTAGGCTACGGCTATACCAATTTAGTTACGATTAACGTCGCGATGTGTTTCGGCCCCTCCATCTCAACTCAGGCTGAAGCCCCGTTTTGGACTCGGCGATAGGAGTCGAAAAAAAAAAACATCTTTTTGAGCGATTTAGAGAAGAAAGATCTGATTCAGACATGGCGGTGATCGACGTCAGCGGGAGATGTCCAAGCTTGTGATAGTGTTAAGGTTGACGGTGACAAGTTGGCAAGGGGCGGGTTGCGCCGAGCTCGGTCGTGTAAGTGCATGAAGAACTTTATGATAGTAGGGAGTAAAGAATCAAATAAAATGATAATCCTCTACAGTACTCCTCCGGTATCGAAACTTGACCTAGGTGTTCTATTGTTGTTGGTCTTTGTCCTCTCTTTGGTATCCGCTGATACCTCTCCAACTTGTTTCCATCCACATCGAGTCTCGTCACTCGTGTATACCATCAAGTAAAATGGATACTGTACGCATTGGAGAAGATGACACCGTCAGAAAGACAGTAAGTTTCTGTCTTCTTATAAGTGATGTCCCCTGACATGATATAGAATTACTCCTGGCGTAGACCAGCAGAGCAAAAAGAGAAGAACTATCCTCCATTGCCTTCATTCTTCACCAAGACTGCAGACAACAAACTGTTTCTGAAAGACATTGAAGGGCAGTTTCATGATGTTCCTTTGAGTGATATTCTGCAGAGAACCAGTCAGGATGAGGCGAGGTCGTCGGCTGAAAGCTCTGGTCCCTCCATATTCACTTCATCCCAATCCTACAAGTCTTCCTTCGCCCAGACATCCCTAAACTCGCCAGTGTCAATCTATCAACCGACAAAACCAAACAGTCTCTTTCCAACACAGGCTTCCCAGCAGAAGGATCTTATTGTTCCTCGCCCAAGACTCCCTGATCCAGTAGCTCGGCGAAGAGATAGTGGTTCTGTGTACAGTGTGGAGGATATCTCAGTCCCAGCTGCTACATATGCTGGCACAGCCACTCAAACCTCGCCTCGAAACTCGATCCTGAGGGATTCGACTCCTGCTGCTAGGGTTGAAATCGACTCAGAGTCGCAGAACTTGGATGAGTATATGAGAAAGTATGGCCAGAGAAAGGTTGCTAGGCAGAAGTACATTATGACGGGGTTTCTAATTTCTGTCAAGTAAGTGCCCCAATTAAGTTCGAAATGACAGACGAATTCTAACAATTTATAGCTTCATGTTCATCTTTGCATCTTGGTGGTGGCCTCGATACTACTTCATCTACCTCCCATTCATCTCATTCCCCCTCGTTCTTAACTGCATTATGATTGCTTCAATCATCTGCTTCACTCTTAAGAACCTTGTATTTCATGAGAAGATTATTGAGCCCGAGCACCTGGAGAACTTGGTCATGATCATGCCTTGCTACAATGAGACGCTCGAAGAGTGTACCAAGTCACTTGATTCTCTCGTCCACCAAATTGGTATTGATGACCACAAGAAGGGCATCATGGTTATCTGCGATGGACGAGTCCGTGGACCCGGGATGGAGAAGTCGACAGCGCAATATCTGAACGAGGATATCTTTGTTGAGCAGCTTCACCGCGAAAAGATCAAAAGGGCCTACAGAGCCTGGGATGGTCAAGCCATGGATGTCGAGATTTCATGGGGCTACTACAAGGGCGTCCCGTTCTACTGCATCGTCAAAGAGCAAAACCAGGGCAAACGCGACAGTCTCATCGTCATCCGCTCATTCCTGTACAAGTTCAATATTCGAAACACCAACCCAACAACCATCTTTTCTTCTCGATTTATGCTCTCGATGAGCGATTGGCTCAGTCAAGAGGTCAGAGTCAACCACGTTGATCATCTTATTGGTATGGATGCGGACACCATCTTTGACGAAAACTGCATTTCGGAGCTCCTCAAAGAATCCAAATATCCGAACACGGTTGGTGTCTGTGGCTATGTTGCCGTCGACTTCAAGGACGGCAACTGGAACTTGTGGTCCATCTATCAGAATGCCGAATACACAATTGCTCAGGGGCTACGACGACTGCATCAGTCCATCGCAACCAAGAAGGTTTCCTGTCTACCGGGATGTTGCCAGTTGCTCAAGATATGCGACATGACCTGTGGTGATAAGGTCCTCATTGAACAATTTGGATATTACCCAAGACCCCTAGATGGTATGGTTACACGTATTCGAGCCACTGCGTCTGAAGATCGCAACCATATCTGCCAGCTTCTTACAACTTTCCCTGAAGCTCAAACCCGCCAGGCCTTGCGAGCGAGAGCTTACACTGATGTACCTCATTCTTGGAGTGTCTTTCTCTCTCAGCGTCGACGTTGGACACTCGGAGCTACAAGCAACGATTTACTATTGACTACCGCACGACATTGCCAATGGTGGGAGCGCATCCTGGCTTTCTCTAATGTTCTCACCTGGTGTCTTAACATCTTTGTCATTGCTTCAATTGGTTGTATGATCGTTGCTTTCATGCATCAACCCTATTGGATCATTCTGGCCTTTGCAGGAGTCATGCTCATCCCTCTTATCTACTACGTTATCATGGCCATCTGGCTCCCTCAGTCAATGCTGGAGAGATTCCAGTACCTTCTTGGCCTTTCAATCTTTGTTGTTCTCGGGCCCTTTCTGAATATTGCGGTCATGGTATTTGCAGTTTTGAACATGGATAGTTTTGGTTGGGGCAAGACCAGAAAGGTCATTGCTGAAACTCCTGAGGAGCAAGTTCAGGAGAAGCAGAGGATTGAGGATACCGGTAGTGGCTCGGCTTCAACACAAGGGAATGGTAGTCACAATGAGCAGGTAGCAATGGGGGCGATGGTTAGAAGGCCAACACTAGTATATGTGCCTCCAACTACACAAACATCTGGAGTTTAGATATAGATAGTTATTTCCTTGATATTCAAGTACATCTTCATAAAACTCATATAAATCTTAATCAATAAACTTCTACTATGAGCTTCTATGCGCAGAGAGTCCGCAGTTCTAGTAGCGTAGATAGTTTCAAATAATTATCACATTTGTTATACACTCAATGATCACTTAATCGACTCCAACTGTTCAACGTTGATGTTCCCACCCCTGCTGATCTCCGTAAAACCGGTTCAACGTCTTCGGTTGCCTCCAAGCCCGAAAGCCGGCCCCGCCTATCGCCCTAACAAATCTGGCGTTTACATTCGATGGTGCAAAGTCAATATCCATCGCGCTATAAACGGGAGTGGCACTTTAGAAGCTCGATCGAAACGTGCTGATCCTACCTTGTTCTGGAAAAGCCAGGCTAATGCCAGGAACAGCTCCGCGCGCTGTAAGACGCCATCAATGAGAACTTGCCCACTCCGGCAAATCACTACGAGCGGTGTGTTATTGATAGCGGCTCCTTTTCCAAATTTGGGATGCCCTCGGTGGACTTTTCATGGCCCAGTGACCAAAATCACTCACTAGATGCTAGGTTATGCCCTTTGTGGTTGTCGATCGGTAGTGTTCACTAACAGTCCGAGTTTCCAGCGGCTTTCATGACCACCATGACGCATCGCCACGCGGGTTCAACGGAGAACATGCGTGAAAACTTCTTTTTTGCCCCATGCCTCAAAGGCGATTCAATGATCTAGACCAGTTCATGATATTGATCCACTCACCTCAAACGTCGGGGGAGAAGGTGTTCCGAGATCTAAACGCCGTCCTCGTCATCAAGAGATCATTCACTCGAACTAAGGAATAGTCTCGACAATCCCAAACAACTTGTGAGGGTCTAGTGTCACTAAAAGTGCACTATTCAAAGAGTTGTCACGCATTTGTATTGCATCTGTCATATGTATATCTAGCAGTTCCAGCATGGTTGTCTGCTGATCCTCCCTATTTTCACTACTTGCAGCAAAGTTCCATCATCTTCCCTTTACCAATCAAAGAGTCCTTGAATAATCATTATATTGTTTCACTATGAAATCTCTTCCCCTTCTGTCCTTGGCTATTCTGCCAAGTGTGGTTTTTGCGGATGGCTTTATAGTCAGACGCAAAGGGGCCGAGGTCAACTTCGAAACCCGCCATGAGGATGATGCCTCAACTCAGCCTGCGAGACTCACGAAACGAGCTACTTGTGGTAAGGGTATTGGATCATGTCCTAGTGGTCAATGCTGCTCTGAATCTGGCAATTGTGGTACGACGACGGCCTATTGCACGTCACCACAATGTCAAATGGCATACAGCAATGGTAACTGTGATGGAAGGTAAGTATATTCCGAGCCATATTGGTGTCAAAATATTCTGACCACACCTCTAGTAAGAAGCCCAAAGGCGAGACTACCGCGAACATTCCCAGATCGACTTCTGGCAAGGCTCCTTACAGTAAGTGTTCGGCCTTGACTACCTAGCACGCTGTACTAACAAAAGTTTAGACATTTACATCACCAACTGTTCTACACCTGGGACTGTAGCACTCACTTTCGATGATGGCCCTTACAAGTACACTGATCAGGTCCTAGATGTTCTAGAACAGAACAACATCAAGGCAACATTCTTCATCGCAGGCAATAATCTCGGCAAGGGCCAAATCGACGATGAATCCACAGGCTGGCCTAAGGTCCTCCGCAGGATGCATGCTGCCGGTCACCAACTCGCTTCCCACAGCTGGTCACATGAGGATCTCTCGGCTGCAAGTGACGAGATCCGTCAGCAGCAAATCATCTACAACGAGATGGCCTTCCGCAACATCTTTGGCTGGTTCCCCAAGTATCTCCGTCCTCCTTATGGTACATGCACGCGAGTTTCAGGTTGTCTCGACTATGTGACCAAGCTTGGCTACCATGTTGTGAACTGGAACCTCGATACCAAAGATTACGAGAATGATTCTCCGAGTAAGATTCAGACTGCCAAGAACACCTTTTCGGATGGTGTGTCGAACAATGCCAAGACGCATAGCTACATCGAGCTGAGCCACGATGTTCACCAGCAGACGGCTTACAACCTGACTGCTTTCATGATCAAGACACTCAAAGACAGAGGGTACCGGGCTGTGCCTGTCGGAGAGTGCCTTGGAGATGCCCCTGAGAACTGGTATGTTGATGCCAAGAGCACCACGTCTGGCACTTCAGACCTGAGTGACAAGGGAAGCACCTACAAGACTACAACCTACAGTAAGTTATTGCCCCGTTCGAAAAATACACTTGCTTCCCGGAAAGATACCGGCCGTATTACACACTCTTCTCGGGGCTTTGGTAACCCTCAGCTGTTTCGGAGCTTTCTTTTCAGCCCGTACAACTTCTATTGTGCATGATACTAAGTACATGTGAGCAGGTTCTCCCTCAAGTAGTCCTTCTATCACCAAAGACGGTACTTGTGGTCCTAAGAATGGCGGACTCAGGTGCACAGGATCCAAGTACGGTGACTGCTGTTCCTACAACGGCTTCTGGTAAGTCTTCAATGCCAAACTCTGGGTCGGACAACTGACCAACTATTTTAACACAGCGGCTCAACATCCGGACACTGTGACGGCGGATGCCAGTCTGACTTTGGAAAGTGCAACACGTGGAAGACTGGCAGCCCTCTTATTGTCTCGGATAATGGACTCTGCGGCGACAAGTATCACCAGACCTGCAAGGGTTCTCGTTATGGAAACTGCTGCTCCAAGTACGGAAACTGGTAAGTCTAGCTTCGCTACTCATGCATATCTCGGCTCTAACAACGTCTTTAGTGGTAAGACGAGTGACTACTGTGGGAGCGGGTGCCAGAGTGGCTTCGGAACTTGTCCCTACTCATAGAGACAAGGCAGTGAAGATCACATCGAGTTAGGCTTTTAATACTGTTTGATAGTCTTGTTTTTCTTGAATGCTGTCGTCCTTTTGCGGAGAGTTAGGGATTGTTTTAGATAGTTACGTTCAAGCTACGATAAGTTCATTATTCAATGAAAATAACAAAGAAACTGCTGCACCCCCGTAAAACTCGTTCGAGAGTATTACTTGAGAATTGATAGGTCTAGGGAGAGTGCTTATCTTAACAGGACTCTAAAGATAAATCTCACTAAGGTAGCCTTGTAGTGTACGAGTCTGTTCCGAACATGTCTGTAGAACAGCCCGGGTAGGTAGCCGAGGAGTTGCTAGTAAGAAGGACTCGGTTTTCAGTCCTTCCATCGCAAACACGGCCGGATACTTCAGCTTTGTGAGCAAAAGCAATCATAGGTCGGTCACAATCCCACTCTGTTGCAGATCCGATGCGTCTTCTGCCAGATTCATCGAAGGATCTGGATGTGGAGCAATGCATACTTGACAGGGCCTGTCAAGAAGGAGGGTACAAAGGTCTTGCAAACAGTATCAGCTATAGACCTCATCGGTCAAACTTCCTCATTCGACTACGCGTCTGAATTCCAGTAGTGTACAGCCTTTATCGTCAGTGCCAGGGCCTGTGCTCTTAAAAGATCTCAGTCGACGCCACCATGTAGCACAAGGCATCTTGCCTGCGTCCTTGTGACGGACTCGGCGCACAAACAACCAGGGGTGTTACTTTCACCCTGTCGACTCGAGATGCCGCGGATCTAGCCATCCACGCGGCATAACTGCAAGTAGCCGCCGCATCGTGTATGCCTACATAACAACAACAAGGCTTTGTCAGGCAGGGGTGAATTCCTTTGTATATGCGGACATCGACAGATCTTGTAAGTCTTGCTGTAGGTCCGGATCTACAAAAGCGGAAGAAAGACTTGAGAGCGGAAACTGTTTCCATTATACCTGCCCATCCGCCATGTTTGGCAAAAAAGTCCACTTGGCTATGTGGCGGACCTTGCGTGCCAACAAATCTTGACATACACATCTTGGCAAGGCCCGCGAAGATTCTCTCAGCCTCTGGAAATTTGTTTGTTCGTCAAAGCCAGAATTCTCAGCCGTAAGCGTCGGCCAACGGCCCAGGAAGACTCCAATCAGTATGCGTTGAAGTCACGCTGTTACCGAGGCTCTGGTTTGTTTGCTCGAGCCTGGTCTGTAACTGGTCGAAAAAGGGTGTTGATCTCACTCAATGCGCGCACTTCTCTCTCATTGACAAAGATTAATGGACTTCCGTCTGATTCCCAAGCAAGTGGCTCAACAAATAATAAATATATTTAACTCTAGGCAAAGGAGGATAGGTTACCCTAGTAATTAGAGTGTTGTAAAGGTATATTTTAAGCATATGCAACACTAAGAGATGACTGACGTGCATAATATACTGTTGAGTATCTCTTCGCGCTCCTACCTAAAGTTAGGCAGATATCTCGATTATTTGCTGCTCAGGTCTTAGTGGTAAGCGCCGAATTCTGCAGAAGTATGGAGTTTCTAGCTGTGATTCATGTTGGTGACGAGCCGGGCGAGCTGTAGGGACGAATGAGCAGAGCCCATATCAAAAGAGGTCTCATCTATTACCAAAATACCGGATCAACCAACAGCCAATGGAGGTTCACCGTACTTTGAGACAGACATCGACTACTAACTTGTTGAAGTCGCAACTGCACCTCCTGTTCCTCGGGGATACCGTTGGTGGATATCATGTCGATATTCTCGGACGACATTATGGACTCGTTAGTTTCAAGATAATTACGCATTCTTTCGCTGAGAATGCGGTGAATGTTGGTTGAGGCTAAATGTCCTTCATCTTTCATATAGCCTAATAGAGAGCCTCACGTATTGGTCAGGTCTTTATCCTCGATCCGACGGCTTTGTTGGAATGCTCCAAGAGTAACTCGCTTGGCTCGTTACCAGGGGTGGACAAGGGCCTACAGACTCATAACAAAGGAGAATGGCAATGTTCCTAGATTTCGCTGCTTCTCGTACCCTTCCTTTTTCTCCGTCACACAGCATCGAGCCTGCAGCACTAGATTAACACCTACTCCTACTTATACACTAACACAAACACATCCATCACTATGATTTCATGCTCGGGACTGAGTTGAATGCCATAAAAAGAAAAAGAAAATCGAGGACACCCTCCTGCAGGTCGGTTTGTTGTCGATATCGAATGCGTGGAGCCGGTGTGATCCAGGATGGCTCAGAAAAGCTGTTTGCTTCAATTAACAAGGCCTGTACCTTAGTACAGTGTGCGAGGCGTCAACTCCACGCCCACAAACGCCGCTTAGGGAATGCCACATGGGAAGCTTGCGTTGAAGGGAGGCCCGAGCTTCAACAGCCCTGGTCAGTTGCATTGCGCGTCGCAGGGAGCAACATCTTGTTGAACTCGTTGGTTAACATATACCTCACGACACGAGGTTGACAAAACGTGATAATAATTTGTTTTGTTTCGAGATAGTAATTTGTCAAAACCCAGTAGCATTTCATCGAGCCCTGTGGATATACATGATGAAGAGGGTGACAACAAAATAGAAGACATATACATTTCAGCGATTCTCTCGCGGCCGCAAGGCACTGTACATACCCTCCCTGAATCGAATATCCTCAGTCTCTGAAAAGACTATCCGGGAATCCCATTCAGTTCTGCCCACTCGAAGCTTGCTGCTGAAACTCCAGGTGTCTTGCTGAACAAACTCGATTCTTCTCTCCACAATAGAAAGTCGTACCATCGGTCCAAGAAATAGAGACAGGAAGTAGAAAGACAAAAAAAATCAACGTAAACGAACATTCCCTTGCGCGCATCTTCATGAAGGGGTAGTAATAATCTCACAGAGCCCTCAACTTTGTAGGCTCCTTTCCCTGAACGCCCCAAACAATCCCGCAGTGTGTCATTAAAAAAATAAACCCTCGAGAACCTCCAACGACCGCATGACTGTGAGAAGCCATTTCGCTGTGAACCACTTTTCATGATTGTTGATGCCTGAATGTTGCAAAACCCATGAAATGAACCTTCTGACGCGTGCGTCCTGACCAACATGCGATGGCGAGGTTGTAATCATACTCAGGACATACCGTGTTCATTGGTCCTGAGGTAGGAAGGTCATATCATCGCTTTCCTCGCCGGGAGGTAGGCAATGAAGGAACATTGTTTGCAAGATCCGCGACGCCTTGAACAGGACCCTACATGACTGTCGAGGCTAAAAGGCGCGACTCAACATCGTCCATCCCCATACCATCCATACGAGGCCCTTCCATTCCTTGAAGTCTTTGCTCGATTGCCTGAAATCGCGGTTCGTAACCTCCGGCTCGTGCTTCAAGGTTCTCCATCCGCTTTTCGATATTGTCGAGACGCTGTTCGATGCGCATTAGGCCCTGGGCCATATCGTGATTCAGGCGATCGAGCTTGTTGGTGAAAGATCGGATGGACGTGGCCAGCGGCGCGTTCTCCTGGCCAGGCGTGCCCGCGGGAACTCGTGGTTCGTGATTATGACGCCCCTCCTGGATAGCAAAGCGCCATTGGTTCCCGAGCTGAACTTCGCAAACAGCTTTTGCACGAAAAGGACAATCAATTTTGCGCGTTGAAGGGTTGCGCTTCTTGGCAGTACTGTTGTACTTGACACCACCGCGGTCGCAAACCAAGTCGTAACGGGTAGGCTTTCCATCACGGTAGTTGGAGGCGCGCAACTTGACAATTCCGTAGCCCTGTTCCTTAGCCATGCGCTGAACAGATGCCATCAAGTCATCGAAGGTCCTGAATATCCCTTCTGGTGGGGGCATTAACTGCGATGGAGGTGGTGTATTCGGCATGATCAGTGATTGAGCCAGGGTGGCGGTTGTAACGGGAAAGTTGGGGAAAGTGGGGAGGGCAAATGGTTTGCCCAAGGAAAACGGCGTCGAAGCGGTATAAGAGTTCTGGGTGCGAGGCGCAAAAGATATCGCGAATAGGCGAGGTGAGCTGTTGGTCGTAGTCGCGGTGCTGTAGTATGTATGCAAGAGGCTGGGCTGTGAGGACTTTTCCAATCCGCACTGTCGAACAAGTATGGTCACTTACTAGGTTTAGTGTTGATCCGGTCCGGGCGAGGCGGTCCATTCAGAGGCCAAGCCTGCAGAAGGGAGGGGCACTAGGGTGTGAAGTACGTACCTGTTGCTGCGGGAGCTTTCTTTTCGCGCGTCAAACAGGCGGCTTTGTGCAGATGAGGGAACAAGCAAGGTAGCTCGCGTACAGTAAAGGAAGGTAGAGTAAGGTACCCGGGGGCGGGTAGAGTAGGGAGATCGATAACGCGAGACAATTGAGATGGATCTTTGTGTGTAGTTTCAAAGGTCCAAGATGAAGAAAGTCAAGTACTGTATGCGACAAGAGAAGTGGGTGCAGGTCCGTAATGGAATCTGGAGTGACTGGTCTTGATATAAATCAAGTTCTGAAGCTTGGGCGAGATGGAGAGTAGGGGTGTGAAGCTTCACGGCTCATGGCAGGAGGTCTGACTTCATGCCAAGCACGTGATAGACTGAATGAAGCGTTTAGGTTGGTACCTTCCCTTAAAGCTTGGAGACGGGCGGACGCAGCAATGCGGGCTTTGCAAGTCAAGGAGGGATACGGATTGTTTCAAAAACATTAGATGGGTTGGGTGGCTGCCCGTCTTGTCTCGTCTTTCTTGCCTCGTGAGAGCATTGTACTTTTTTCGTCAGTGATGCACTCACTCTATTTTGTTTGAGCAAAGAGGGTAAATATCGACACGGTGCGGGCTCTCCCCCAAGATCACCCCCAAAACGGGCTCCAGTTCCATTATTCGGGTTCCTGGTTCCTTGCTTAATCGAGACTCGTTCTTTGATACCAGCGACTGCAGTACCTTACTGCATGTACAGTACAGTGCTGTGCCTGACAGTCCTAGCAAAATAACCCGAGAGGACTGATGCGGTAGCACCAACGCAGAAACGTCAAAGCTTCTGTCCCCTTGCTATCCCCTTGAAGCCCCACGTCGCTCAAGGCAAAGCCGACAAGACATAGGCCGTTCAGGTCAACTTCTGTATGTATGCACTCATATGCATCCATTCCCAACTTCTAGAACAATTCTCTGCACAAACAAAGCCTTTCCATGCACTGACCAGTCTTTCTTGCTTATCTCGAAGTAAAAATAGCCTTGTGCCCACTTCCGCCAGCCTGATCCTTTCCTGCTTGCTCACAAGGCTCTCATTTGCTCCTCTCATCGGCTTTCGGCCAGCTACGGTCTCGTGTTGCTCCTCCCCCAAATTTTGGTCTTTTGGGATACCCTACTTCAGCTCAGCCTAATACCCTATTTGCTATCATGAGCCAGCAGCCTGCCGCACAGAACCGGGCTCAGCAGGCGCCAAATGGAGCCGGAGAGGAAGTATGGGATGAGGCACGCCTCGAAGAAGCCATGAAACGGCTCAAGCTTCTGCACATCAAGGTAACGTCGTTTTCAAGATAAGAAAACAAGATGAAAACTTGCTCATCAGGCTCTCGTTTCAGGTTCGACTTTTATCAGACACCATCCCGAAGATGATCAAGCCGCTTCTGCAGAAGCAACCCTCACGTAGGCAGCCCAATTCGTCCATTTTCTGAAACAACTTCAGCTGATACATATTTTATAGCCGACGCTATGTTTGCAACCTTCATGAATTCTGTCAACGAAGCGCAGGCCAATATCAAGGAAGTTACCGACTTGATGCGTGATGACGCTAGCAGAGAAGTGTTTGCTCATGCCAAGCAGAGAAGGGAAGAAGAGCCCACGGGCATCAAGACCTGGGAATACTATGATCACCCAGATTGGTTCAGAATGGATGAGGAATGACAAAGCATACGACACGATACAGGCGTTTGTTTATGGTTTTATGTGGGAATAGTATTGTGGGCGTTCTTTCATGGTTTTAGGTCTCCAACAAGACGTTGGCAAGAACTCATGTAACTCCAGCATCACTAAATAGGAGAATAATACAACAGTTCTGATTTAATTCGAGGTATGTTATGCTCTAAGCTCATCTTGTGAGTGTGAATATGCAGCCATATATAGGCATGCAAGTGAACGAGCATCTACTTGCTAATGGTATTCACGGTATCAATCAACATATTAAATTCAAGTTTTACCCTCCAATTCTTGACAGTTCCCCACGATATAACAGCATACCTTCATGGCCCAAGTGACGATTTTATTTTCGAACAGGACTCGAACACACGACCTCGATCACCATGAATTAACGTGGCCGTTTTCATGCGCGGGGCCAAAAACCCACCTGGGCTTTCGAAAAGCTGAGTGATGGTCACGTGAAGCCTTCGGGCTCTCCACGGTCGCTCTGATTCGTTGGCTTAGCGGGCACATCCCCTACACACCCACACAACTTACTTCGAAAACTTCTCAAAATCCTAAGCGTATCTTTGTTCGTTGCACCTCCCGACCACGCAGCCGCCGAGACAACAATAAGCCAAGATGGTTTCCCAACGAGTCACTTACCGCCGCCGCAACGGGTGAGTTCTTTCTGTGAAGAGCTCGGAATCATCAGATTTGTCGAGCTATTGCATTTCGCGAACGGCCTGAACTGACAAATTTGTCGCACAGCTACAACACCACCTCCAACCGAACCCGAGTCATCAAGACTCCCGGTGGTGATATCCGTCTGCTTCACATCAAGAAGCGCGGCACTGTCCCCAAGTGCGGTGACTGTGGCTCCAAGCTCTCCGGCGTAAGTCAACCTCGAAAGCGACGAACTTTTTTTGCGCCGTGATGGATGGATGAGGGGAACACGACACACGAGTATTGGGTGGCTTGGACCAGACGACACAAAGCATACAATACCGTGGCCGAAGATTCATACATGCCAAGCTGCCCAAATGCTCTGGGGTCGACTCGTTCAACCAACACACTCGTGTCGTCTCGAATCCATCACCACAAAAAGTTCTCCGGATCTAGCATGGAACACTTGGAACTAACTCAACACTCCTATAGATCCCCGCTCTCCGACCCCGCGAGTACTCCCAGATCTCCAAGCCCCAGAAGACCGTCCAGCGCGCCTACGGTGGTTCTCGATGCGGTAACTGTGTCCGCGACCGCATCGTCCGAGCTTTCCTCATTGAGGAGCAGAAGATCGTCAAGAAGGTGTTGAAGGAGCAGGAGCAGAGCCAGAAGAAGAAATAAATGCAATTTCCATTGCCGGATTAGGCTTTTCTGCGTGGGAATAGCAAGGAACTCTGGGGACTCGGTTCATTGCTTTGGTGTTCATTAGGCAAAAGGGACTGCATGATACATCGGGCTGGGGCCAGAATGGTTGGCCGTCTGCCGTCTTAGGACTGCTACTTTCCTCTTGATGCTTTGAATGAGAAAAAGAACATCGAGCTGGCGTGGACTGCTGCCGTTTGCATGAGTGATAGGATCATTTTTGACCTGGCGCCTGTGTGTCAAGGTCATATTCCGGGACGTGAAATAAAAGTTACTGGCGCCCAATGGTTGAAATTCTATCCGCTTTGGATTGCCTTTGTTTGTGTTGGGTTGCCGGTCTGTAATTGCTGTAACTACAAGGGGCGTTTAAAGATGTGTGAAACATGCTATGCGTAGACTACGATTCCTACTACGAGAAATCATCATGACGTGCGGGACCCGGAAAAATTACCATCCCCCACGTCGAGTTCAATCTCTACCAACACCAACCTCCAAACAAGGCCAAGTCTTACGTTGATGACCGGTCCTGTACTTTTCACATCCACGATATCCTAATTGTTGCTACACCAAATCATGGCATCCCGAAGTTTCATCCGGCCATGCAGCGCACAACGCGCCGTGCGCCAGGCTCTCGCTCAGACTGCCCGACCTAGCTCTCATTCCTCGATCTCAGCTTTCAGAGCCGCAGCCCCGACGGTGTCGCCCTCTTTACAGTCATCTTCAAGTCGCCGACTCTTTCACGCAGTTCCGAGCAGGAGAAAGGACCAGCAGCCGCCAGCGCAGCCTCCCCCGACCGACTTTGGCGAGCTCGATGTGCTTGGCAACACCCCGATCCCTTCAACCTCGGTCGACGTCTGCATGTACGATGGATTCGGGCTGAACAGCGGTGTCACCATTACGGATGGCAATGGCGTCTTGCTGATTGATGGAGAGGTGTTCAACTGGCGTCCGTGGGAGGCCAAGGGATCAATGAACCTCGTCAACAAGAAGGGCCAGTTTGAGCTTCCCCCGAATGCGTTTGCGCTGTTTGATCTACTGTGGCCTCGGCCTGGTGCGTGGTCCCCTCACTTCTTACCATCTATACCACATAGAGATGATGGTCATTAAAAGTGTACTTGTACTAACCCAGTTGCAGACCTCCTCATCATCGGAGTTGGCCCATCAATCATGCCATTAGCCCCCGATACAAGACGAATTATATCTGAGCTTGGTATGCGAATCGAACTTCTCGATACAAGAAATGCGGCTGCGCAATTCAACCTGCTGGCAACAGAGCGAGGCGTTTCAAACGTAGCGGCTGCCTTGATACCAATTGGGTGGAAGGACGGCGTTGGGGCGAAATGAGGATGAGATAACAATAGAATCCGACATGGTATTAAAGTGTACACATATTTATTGTAAGATTATGGACGGGCATGGTTGTTGTTGTACGTTCTACGATATGATTGTGGAGGGCGAGTTATGATGACCGGGTGTGTATGATAGATAGATACTTGAGGTAATGCGTTAGAGACCACTCTTGTAATTCACTTGGAAAACATGTGTGAAAGTACTCGAGTCGAAATTCAACTGTTTGGACGAGTGCGTTGAATTGTTATCTACACGAGGAATCGTGGTCTTCTACCGAGAATGCTAAAGAGTCTTCAGTTTCGTTACACTTCCTGAGCTCTCGCATATTCCACAAAAGAATTAGTCTGCATAAGGTAACCAGAGATTCATGTTCAAACCTACCACAACTAATATTAACAATTGACGCTTGGATCAACACTCAAGTACGATTTGTTGCAGAAGATTTCAAGATGAAAAGCAACGAGATTAAATTAACGAGGTATGATAAATTCCGATAAAAATGTGCAAATACCGTCTTATTCAGGGTAGCTGCCATCATCAACCAAATGCAAGAAACTGCCCCCATGTCTATCTCCTGCACAAATGATTCGCTCCAAAGCTTCTTCCAATGGCGATCCTTCTGCGCCCCCAGGAGGAATGATGCAATGCTACAATTGGCTACTGTACTTACCTGAACTTCGGTGACCAACTACTCAATTCCCAATCTCACAATTCATCATCGTCGATCAAAGCATCACTTGAGCAAAGCTTTACAAGACCCGCTGTTGGCCCAAACTAATCGAATTCAGCATCAAGTCCTGACACTTGAGCCGCTCTTAACTTTTTCTTCTTCTTTTCGCGGCGCGTCCTGACCGCGATTTGCGTGGGGCCCAATAGGGTCGTTAAACTTCAAAAACTTGGCTTGGCCTTGGGCTGAAAATCCAACCGAGCTTTCATTGTCAACTGGTTTCTAGATGAAACTGAATCATTTATCTTGACGTTGCAATCCAGAAACTTCCCATGCCGATTGGGTAAAGACTGGTTGCGGTGGCCGGAGAAAGACGCGAATTTGGTGTCACTGTTGTAATACCTTGTTGGTGACTCAACAGCTGCAATCTCTGATACAACCAAACCATTCAACCGAACTTCAAACTGGTTCATCAAACCGCGGACCAATCAAATACCAACTGCACTTATTCATACAAACCATATATACTTGCGGCAGCCTCAGAAAGTCAGCAACCAGATATCTTTCTCGGAGCATCTTCCCAGTCGCACATCATGACCACTCCTCCCTCAGTGGCCCTTCAACAGGTCGTTGCCGACTCCACTGACCCTCATCTCACGGACCCTGCCCTCCTCAAAGACCACTCAGAGTTCAAGTCTTATAAAACGAGCCGTTTCGAATATTCTGGCATTCGTGTTTTTTATCGACAACATGCCAAGGCTGACCAACTACCCAAGAACCCTGCACCATTGCCGCTATTGGTTTTTCTACATGGACTGGGCGGCTCTGTTGCTCAGTTTCATCCTTTACTGAGTAGTCTTGCCGATGAAGCCCCCTGTCTGGCAATTGACTACCCCGGATGTGGACGGTCCGAGTTCTCGGTCACCAGTTGGGAAGCTTACACGACACAAGCCCTGGTAGAACTATTGGAGATCATAATCGAAGATTACCGAGACAAGGATGCAGGCCAGCGTGTGGTACTGATCAGTCACAGCATGGGGACAGCCCTTTCTGCCCTATTGGCTAACAAGAAGCTTGCCCACACAACTGCACTGGCGGAGTATGTGGTAGGATTAGTGGCCATCTGCCCCGTGTCAAACCCTCCAAGTGAATATACGACTACATGGGCCAGAAGGGCAATGTGGATTCCAGGCTGGCTGTTTAACTTGTGGCGAGCGTGGGATGGTTGGGGCGGTCCCGAAAGCCCAAGTGTCAAGCGTTTTGTCGGCGAAGGCGCTGATGAAACTACTCGAGTTCTTCAGTATCGCTTCAATAAGCAGAGTCGGACCCCAGTTTGGAGGCGTATGGTCAATGGTGCCTTACCAACCTATAAGGACGGCAAGCCTATCGGTGGTCTTCCGACCTTGGATACATGGGCAGGACTGGACATTCCCGTCTATCTCATCGCAGGCGAGAAGGACAACATTGTTTCACCCAAGGATGTCGATAAGATTGTTAAAGTCTTGGATCCCGAAAAGACCTTGTCCGAGTCAGAGGGTGCGTCAGAGACACACGAAGCTATTGTTGATGCTGCTGCTCCTGTCAACACTTCGGCACGACCACAGGATCACCTCCCTCAAGCTATTGACGATCTCCGAGACGAGGACTTCAAGAAGATTAAGCCTCCGAAGCCCGAAAGCCTGAGTGAAGATAGTCCCAATGACCCCTCAACACCAAATGAGACTATGGCTGAACTACCGGCGCAGCCAAATCATCCTAAGAAGGTTGTTAAGTCCATCATAATGCCTGCACCTGCAACACATGCCGTGCTGTACACGCCTTGTTCGGTCCGCGCTGTCGCAGGCCTGATCTCTGATTTCCTCGCTACCCATGTTACAGGCAGACTATCCCTTGCCTGGCAACTGCAGTACCTTTCCCGTGAGGGAAAATGGGACGTCAAAAATCTTGCAAAATGGAAATCCGTCAACCCTGTTTCTGAGCCGATCGGACGTCCTGGGAAGCCCGTCTTCCGTGCCCTCAAGACGCTGCGTGAAGCCGACGACGTCCACTGTCCGCAGGAATTCGTCTCAAACTGGGGCTCCATCGTGAAGGATGTTATTGACATCTCCAAAGACCAGCCCGTCTATGATCCCCGTGGCCTTGACCGGGCTGGTATCCATTATCACAAGTTTCCCACCGTATCAAAGATACCCCCACAGGCTGACGAGATCGAGGCCTTCATCAAACTAGTCGACGAGCTCCGCGAGAAGCAGGCTGAGCGTGCTATTGCTGAGGAATGGACAAACCCAGAACAGTGTGTTGTCGGAGTCCACTGCCATTATGGATTCAACCGCACAGGATACTTTATTGTATGCTATCTCGTTGAGCGGTGCGGTTTCGGTGTCAAAGAAGCCATCGACACATTTGCCAAAGCTAGGCCTAACGGGATACGCCATTCGCACTTCTTGGACCGGCTGTATGTGCGATACAATGTGGATTCTGTCCCCTCGAGTCAGTCATGATTACACCGATGAAACGGCGTTTGGTTTAAACGGAAAAGGGGTTAAATGAAGGGCGTACTGGCTTAGATTTTTATTCAAGGTTATGGTCAGGTTAGCAAGCAGGCGTCTTGGATGGGGATTTTTGGTTAGGCAAGCAAGCGTACGAATGATGGGCCGCATGCAGATTCAATATTTTGATTGTTATGTCACGGATAGCTTGGAAAGGAACGCTAGTAGTAGCGTTATGATAATGATATTATTCTCTTCATGGCATGCAAAAGCTTCAAAGTGACTTCCAATGCTACGTGCTATGTATTAACTTATGCATTTGTCTTCTATGGATGTACCTTGGCGGTTTATTAACTTGACTGAATTAAGGGACGGCCAGCCGCTCGAACCACGGCAGTTCATATTTGATGGTCTCTGTAATAGTGATTGGACTCGCAATAGGTTTATTATGACCAACCAGGTACGTATATCTAGACCTGGATATGCCATTGTATATCTCAATTCAATCTAGCTACCTGCCTCTCCACCTCTTGACTCCAACTCATAAACTCATTCTAATATGTATCATGCTCTATATTAAGACTCAATAGCGTGGTACTTGTTTCCAAGAGCCCAAACCTCATCTAGCGCCTCCATGCCTGCGGCCTGGACACCAACCTTACCCATCTTCTCCTTCAGCTCAGCAGTGATCTCCTCAACGTCAACCTCGAGGTACTCGCGCAGGTACTTGCCAACGTCAGTGTTTTCGACGTTGCCGCGGATGTTCTCCGCTCCGGGACCGCCAGAGCTGTAGATGTTGACGTCGACGGCGGTGTGTCCATGAGTGCTCCAGCCAACGTGGGCGCGAAGGGAGATGAGAGCTGAGAAAAGAACGAGGGCGTTCTGGGGCTGCTCGGCAATGAGAGAGATCTCCTTGTCAGAAGCGTTGGAGATGCCGAGACCGCGGACGATGAGCTCCTCGTTGATGTACTTCTTGAGCTTCTTCATGTCCTTCTTGGCGTCGGAGTTGGAGGCGAGGTGAGCGTGGAGCTTGGCATGGAGATACTCGGCTGAGGCAGTGGCGTTGGCAAGGACCTTGGGGTACCAGTTGTAGACAGGGAGGTGACCGGGTTCCTGAATCGCGGTGGCGAGACCACCGGTTTCATGATCACTGGTTGCGACAAGAACGGTCTCAGTCTTGCTCTGCTTGATGAAGTCAAGAACAGCCTGGAAGGTCTTGTCATATTCGAGGACTTCATGGACCTGGGCAGCGGGATCGTTGATATGACCAGCATGGTCGATTCGGCTACCCTCAATCATGATGAAGAAACCCTTATCACTCTTCTCAGTGGCCTTTTCGAGAGCGCGAAGGGCAGTCTTGGCCATTTCACTCAGCGAGGGGTAGACGTCATTGTGGTTTCGGCGGTCGATCTCGAAGGGGATGTCAGTGGGCGCAAACAGTCCGAGGAAGGGCAGCTTGACGTTGTTACCGCCCTTGAGGGCGTCAAAGCCAGCGCGGTTGTCGGTGTAAGTCCAGTTGTGCTTCTCCTTAGCGATCTTGACCACATCTGTGTCGTCGGCTCGGCAGCTGCCCTCTGTTCCATTGGGCAGGAAGTTGCAGCGGCCACCACCAAGCATAAGATCCACGGATCGGCCCAATACGCCCTCTCCGATCTGCTGAAGAGCAATCTCATCTTCCATTTCACGGAGAACCACATGCGAGTTGAAGCAAGCTGGTGTCGCATCCTAGAAATTCTCAGTTAGTTTTGCGATAACCCAAGTGTCGTCCTTGGCTTTGTCCATACCTCAATCTTTGTTGTGACAACAAGACCAGTGTGATATCCAGCTCGTTTCGCAGCTTCCAGGACGGTTCCGCAAGGGTCGTGGTTAGGTAGGGTAGAGATGGCGCCGTTGTAGCTCTTCTTGCCGCAAGAGAAAGCTGTGGCACCGGCAGCACTATCTGTAACGAGGGAGCTGGTGGAGCGAGTGCGGCTCGAGCCCCAAAAGTGCTTATCGAGAGTGAGGGTATCACCGAACGGAAGATCCTCAACAAATTGTCGGTAGCTGCGCGTCAACGACAAGGGCGCGGGGCCCATGCCGTCAGACACCATGAAGACGAGGTTTCGCTTCGACGCAGGCGTACTATGATCGTGCTTCGTCTGCTGCTCATGTTGAGTCCAAATAGCAATGACAATGACGGCTGCAGTGGCGATCAGAGCCCAGACAAAGAGGCCGAGTTCGCGGAGTCGCGAGTTCCGGGCGGCCTTGTTTTCGGAGCGGTCCTGACCGGACCCGGACAAGAGAGGGTCGCTTTCGTTGGCCTGAGGAGAAGGCATTGTTAGCTACCTTAAGGAGAATGGGGAGGACAGGTCTTGAGGTGGAAGCGGAGGGAGACAAACCATGGTATCTGACCGCGTAAGAAGGGAGAGTTGTGCAGGTCGAAGAGTACAAAATGGTTGGATGAGCTTTTACGGTATTGTCGCACATGCGAAACTGCCTGTTCAGGCAGTGGGAAGCTCAGTCTCAGTGGCTACAGGGGTTAGTGTTCCATCATCAGTGGAGCGTGTGACATCAGTAGTTCACGTGGGTGGAGCGGCTTAAGATCTTATTGCTTGTCCTTGATTATCACTTTAAATATGACCAATGATAGGAATCTTATCTTGACCACGGGAGCATAATCTTGACACTTTTTTGAGATCATGAGATGCTCCTTCTGGATTATTGCCATACCCATCATTAAACTCTCCTCGTGCGCTTATGATTGAACTCTAATGGACAACCTTTAATGACTCGCGTTTTGCCGCACTTATCCTTCGACCTTAAATCCTATACATGTTGAAGAGACTCAATAGACACAGCCGACTTCCGGACCGTATGTACGTTTCAACAGGCTGTGACGGCTCGCGACAACCCGTCCAATGCGATGGCTCACATAGGAGTCTACAGCAACTTAAGCTTCAAGCCTCAACCGAAACGTCTATCCAGCGGGACTCATCGCGCGATTACTCTGTTCTATAAATACTGGCCAGGATTGAGACGATGTATTCTAAGCTTCCGTGTATTTACTATGCCTCCCCGGTTGTGACCGGTCAGGCGGCCATTCTAGAAACCTTCAGCCGAATGACGATCCCAGTCGTGTGTCGACAGGCTCTAATCGACAAATGGATCCAATAGTTCCTGGAACAAAACTGACAGGTTGGTGTCACAGAGGGGTTTGTGGTTCTTCCGTCACGCCTGGAGCAACCAAATGCACGTTGCTCTTCGGAACGAGTGATGACGGCTGTCAAACCAGTTCGCTAGGGGAAAGTTGCTACACATAACTCTTCCATGAGGACTAGCCATGGGTCATTAACAAAGAAGAAGCGCAATCCGTTTAGAACAATCCATTAAGTCGCAGTTGCATCTGAGCCATGGACAGTAAACCACCTCTTTCACGTCCAGAAGTCGACGATACTGACCATGATATGTCTTGATCGAGTTCAGACAACTTGCATTAAAGCGCACCCATCGTCGGGACAGCCGTTATGCTTCTCGCTCTCTGGACTCGCTCATACTACTCGACGAGCGAAAGACCAAAGTGATCCGACCTAGACCTCTAATATCCACATGTGCGGCTACGTTTTATTTCTGCACCTCTGCGGATGTTATGGCGAGCTCCAATTCGAGACGTCCTGTTCCCAGATATACCAAGAGCTTGACCGGATCAATGATCCGGAGGCTTGGACAGCAGAGACAGTCAATGAGCTGCCATTTACTTTCCCGGATGATTGCGCCCCTGGCTGGCACAATACCCGGATGATCCTAACATATGGAGTCTGTTCTTCTCAATGGTGGTTTGACTGCCCTTCTGTTACGGTATCAAACTATCCATACTACTATCACCCGGAGAATAGGTCAAGTTGAGATTGAGAAAACTCATATTGTATGATAAGTTGAAGCCGAGAATAGACAGGATCAGCTCAAGCTGGGAATGGGGAGTGTAATCGCGACTGGAGCGTTTACATGGATGATAATAGCGAAAAATTTCGAGAGGTTATATCGTCCTTAATGCCTAATACTGCTAGTCAATTTAATAATAACGTTTTCACCGTTGCACTTTTGCAGGAGAAGTGAACCTTAGCATTGAAGCACACCCTGCAACACAATTACAAGTCAATACTGTGACAGCATCCAATGTTGTCGCTGTCATTCGACTGTATAACACTTCTTGTGAGAACACATGTAGCTCGTCGAACAAGGCGCCATGGTTGGCCCTCACGATAAAGACTTTCATTATTTACTCATATACCTGTTGATACGCTTCGCTACCAGCGTTCCTGGCCAATTCAAGTCGGACTAAAACAGTACCTTCATGACCCTGGTTACCTAAGGTACCATGGTTAGAACACGAGAGCATATCTCCTGAACTAGAAGCTGGTGATACTTGATGAGGATCATGGTAGGATTGAACAGCAGAATGCTATGGTGGTGGGACTCATGATCTAATATGGAGTGCATGGAGGCGGTCCAGCAAAATCTTGAGACGTGTAGGCATTCTACTTAGATATTATAAAACTTTTAAGAGCTAATCTAAAATTTATAAATCTTACCAAGATATGAGAGAAATATCCTAATTTTAGGATAATAATTTGTCTCTCTTCTATTATCTTCAGGGGGGTTTAAAATCTCAATATGATCTCCTACTTAGGTAGTATCCCAAGTTTTTCTTGGACCGCGTGAGGGAGGAGGGAGTCGTGCTATACCTGTTTACCTACATATGTCTAAGTACCTACCTAGGATAGATGACTTTCGACGCAGTCCTTCTGGTGGCTTTACCTGCATCCTTGTTTATTCGGATCCTTATCCGAGAATGCTCAAATTAGTTGTTCTCCTTGCTAGAACCGTCCAATTCCCCAAGCTAAGTCTCTGTCATGCGTTCCTTGCTGCGCATATTGACAATCGTTGATGCCAGACCCAATTCCAAGGACTGACATGATAAATGTCGTTCTGGCTTGGCTGCATACTTCAAATTCATGATATTTGTATGCCGAGGCGGGATGATGTGGATAAGAAGCTTGTTGTGAAAGCTTGGCTATGGGAATAACCGAGTATGAGACTGCTCATCGGCGATTGGCGTGGGGAATTTGTAGTGCCTGAGAGCTGAGAACGGTATCGTCAGGACGTCATAATAGACGACCAGGGGCGGATAATCGGCTTCAGATCGTCTAAATCTGGACCATAAGGAACGCACTAATCAATATTAGATGCTGATATTTCACAACATTTTGCTGACCGTGGCTTGCAAATATTAAGCTGAATGGTCGCAGAACAGGGGCGCCCCCTAACTACTCCTTCCACTGAAACCAATTTGGTGCTGACTGGCTGGGGACTTCCCCTGCATCACGACGCCGCAAAGACTCTGGGTCTGCACCCTTGAATTTATTTTTACTCGAGGCTCGTCTTACCTCACTTCACCCTTTTTCCTGGGCTTGAACCTTGTCCGAGCTGATGGATCTTCTCCATCTGCAGCTCAAAGGTTCTTCTCTACTTAGCGAAACCATAAACTTGGCTTGTTTTGCCTTTTCATCATTATCCTTCCCCTCCTAGCATCTACTGGCCGATACAATGTCGATTTCACGAGACTTCGCTATCCCAGCGGAGCACGACAACACGATGGGGGATGAAGTAGAGCAGGACAGCCACCCGAGCAACTCATCGAATACCAACGTGTCCAACGAAGAAAAGAACGACCATGTGCGTTATAACTTAACCCTCAACACCGAGAACCTCTCGCCGCCTCGAGCCGACCCAGTGCGCCCAGCGCGATCCGACACCGAGATTCATCGCGAGATGAACTTTTCGCCCTCGATACTGCGGCGCCGAATGACTCGCGTTCCGACGTTCAAGACGGTCGAGGATTATGATGAATTCGAAACCAACTTCGGCGATCGTCCAGGCTGGCAACCTGGTTCTGAACCTGGTTACGACCCTAGGCTCCCTGATGGAGGACATGCGTCGATGCCTGCGCTTCAGGCGCCCTGTGAAATTACCGTCGTCGACTTTTCACAGCTTAACATGGTCAAGCGACACTTCGATAATGAGAGCTTTATCCCCTTCCTCGACCAGCCAAGGGAGTCATGGGCAAAGTGCCGGTGGATAAACGTCAATGGGCTAAGCTGGGATGTCATCCAAGCTATAGGCAATAAAAAAGGCTTACACAAACTGGCTCTGGAGGATTTGATGCAGATTCGCAACAGAACAAAGGCCGACTGGTACCCAAACCATGCCTTTATCGTCATGACATTGCAGAAGCTTGTCCATCTGGTCGATGAGGACGACGACTCGACCGACACCAGCAGCACATACTCAACCAAGACCCTGGGCGCGTTGAGAGGTTCTGTGAGGCAGCTCTGGAATAGCCGCAGGACGGCCGATCCTGAGAAGAATTTCGTCCCCGGCGGATTACAAGCGCAGGATCCCACAGCAGACTTGCAAGAGACAGGCATGATACGGACATTGCAACGATACCACGCCTCTGGAAACGAGTTGCGGACCGAGTACATGGAGACCCATTCAGCCCTCGCGCCGTATCAAATGGCTGTCTCTGCGGAGCAGGTCTCCATCTTCCTGACAGCGGACAACACCGTCATCTCCTTCTTTGAGGTCTCAGCCGGCGATATTGAACGCCCTATCGTGACTCGTCTTAGCACACCCGGCACCATTCTGCGCGAGTCAAATGATGCGTCCTTGCTGTGCCAGGGTATCATCGACGCCATTATCGATCTTGCTATTCCCTTGACGGCCATGTATACGGACATCATCGCTGATATCGAACTGGATGTTCTTACAGCCCCAAGTATCAGCCAGAGTAAGAAGCTTTACATCTGCATCAGCGAGATCAACAAGATGCTTAGCTTCCTGAACCCCATTGACAACCTGGTCAATGTTCTTCGCGATCACAGAACCACCATGACCCACGACCAGGCCATGCTGGAGCTCGAGAACCCCCAATCTGGTGTTATTGTTACTCCCATGACGCATACTTACCTTGGCGATGTTCTCGATCACTGTATTATGATTACCGAGGCTCTTCAGCAACTCAAGCAGTCATCCGATAACCTTATCAATCTCATTTTCAACACCATCTCGGCCCACCAGAACGAATCAATGAAGCAGCTCACTACAGTCACCATTATTTTCCTACCCCTGACCTTCATCACTGGATTCTTTGGACAAAACTTTGCCGATGCAGGATTCCCCGAGATTCACCACGGCATTTGGTACTTGTAAGTTTACTCTCGCCCCCTAACATGATGTGAGATACTAACATCTACCAGCTGGGCTTGTGCCGTCCCAACTGTCGTGGCTACGATCTTGATTCTCATGAGAGAAATGATTTACAACTGGCTTGTCAGCGTTGTTCAGAGGAGACATATCCTTACTCTCAGGAAGAAGAAGAACAAGAAGAAGCAGCAAAAGATCAAGCTCAAGGTGTAAAAGAGTGCGATTTGGATATGCAGAGTGGGACGGAGCATTTGGATGATTTCATGATACCCAAGCATTGAAAGCGGAGTAAAAACAGTCTGTTCATTGATAAGAAGCATCAAGAGATAGCACAGCGTTCATGGACTGAGGTCACTGATCAATGATATAGCGTTTGATAAAGCAATGCTATTTACTCTTGAGAGTTGACTGACTGTTTAACAGTACACGATGAAAATACCAATCCATGTTTGTCCATTCGTTACCCGATTCATGAGACGTTCCATTCGTCTGAGGCTACCAGCCATAAGCAATGAGGTATCAACTCCATATTTGTCCATTGTTACCGATTCGTATTTGGCAACCGAAACAATCCATAAGCAATGAGGGGACCAAAACAATCCATATTTGTCCATTAGTTACCGATCCATGTGCGGCAACCAGTCCATGAGCTGCGAGGTGACAATCGGCATTTGTCCACAGCGATCGATTGACGTGAGGCGACCAATCCATATTCGCATTCGTTCATCAGTTGTTGATCCACAATCCGCTTCCATTTCCGTTCGAGAAAGACGACGACGATTCAGTCTGCACCTGGGCATCGCTGTCAGTCGATTCCACGCACAGGTGGCAGAATCCCCTGGCGATCCAAGTTCTCAGGCGACAGGCATCCATTTCCATCCTCGTTCTGCTTGAGTTGATCCCAGTAGTAGCCCATGCCATGGTCGAATGAGAGTGTGAGCATGGTCTTGCATCGATCAACGGGATTCATGCGCTGAAGTCCCAAAGAGTTGTACTCGAGACCAAGAACTGCCTGCTTGAAGCGTGTTGGGGTGGATGCGACCGCAAAGAGGAAGAGTCGTCCAAAAAGCTGCACCCAGTACTGCATGTCTTCGCGCTGGGGATGCCACACTCCATATCTAAAGACGAGAGTAGGGTGGTATTTGGGATGGATATTGAGAGACACTGTCGTCTCACCATTCTGACTTTTGAGCTCGTTAGATAGCTCTGCAAGGGTCGATGTGGCCCAGATCATATGAATTCGCTCCTGAATTCGCGATTTCATCATCTCAGGGATATGCGCATCCATGAGTTCCATGTCAACAGGGAACAAGGGCCCTGACTGTGCGAGAAGTCTCTCACGAACATCTTGGGAGAGCACAGCGGAGACATTGGCGGGAAATCGACTTGGCCACTTGGCGATCCTGGACTCCCTAGTGATGGGGAGATAGTGGCTGAGCTTTTGGTCCTTGGTGTTGGGTCGAAGAAAAAGAAGGAGCTCTGGTTCAAGGAGCCATGCCAGAGTGATGGCCTTCTTTGCATCGGTAAGATCAAAACCATCGTGCTGAAGGTTCATGTAGACGCGGAGCTGACAAGTCGAGTTGACGTGAAGCTTGAGACCTGCTCGAAGGAGTCCCAGAACCTTTTCCATTTCGATGAAGCCTCTAAAAGGAGGAATCGTGGGCCTGTCAGTCTGAACCCCCTGACCGAGGTTCTTCTCTCCAAATCGATCCGCGTGGTAGACTGAGAGCAGAGAGCGATAGGGGCAGCGCAGATGAACTCCAACCCAGTCGTACTCATCAGGAGACTCAGGTTTGGCAACGGCATTCGGGGCTGGGCTGATGAACCAGTACTGCATACAAGGGTCAACACCTTTGACGTCGGCCTTTCGGTTGGGCTTTTCGATGGTGAAAGTGAGGCCGTCTGAATCACTGGCGTCTGCGTATGCCACACCGCCCACGGCGTAACCTTTGGTGCCAAGAGTCGAGGCAACGTGCTCGGCGACGTGCTGAACGCATGTCTCGGTTGGGTTGTCTTCATTGGCAGGACAAGCCCAACGGTCGCGCTTCCCGGTCTCTGCGGTGTAGACTTTACCGGGTTTCTTCTTGGCAACGAGAAAGTCGACTTCGACGTTCCATTCGACGAGGTCGCTCCAGGCGGTGCTGCCCGGAGGGGGAGCCATGGTGGTTGAGTGGTAGGTGCTTGTTGGTGATAAGTGTGCTATATAAGCTTGGTGTTGTTTGAGTCGTGATGATGTTCTGAGTTGCTGTGTCTTGAGAGTTGACACTGAACATATAGGAGGAAGGAACATCGGAGAAGTTGGGATGTTTCCTTCTTGTATAGTCAAGTTGGGCAGTGAAGCCATCCATTGCTGGGGAAAGTGGTGACGAACAATAGATTTGTGGGTTGAATAGCATATACACAGATATTCGATCTCAATGAGGGGCAAGACGAAATACAATAAGGGGCATATATAACAGAAATCCCACATTCGTCTTCAAAAATATACGCCAATAAAAGAACAGTGCATAGAGCTGTCAGCTGAGCAAGACATTAGGCTGCATACATATCATTATGAAGCTTGACCTTCTTATTAGTTCAGGGGCGAGCACTGCATCGAAGCTTTTTTGCGCGCATGTCATCTTGAATGGCTAGTGCCTTTTGACAATAGCCAACCTCTATTGTTCTTAAAAGGCGAGCGGTGACGGCAAGGAGATGATGAAACATGGGCGGCCCGACGGATGACTATTCAGTCTTGGATTATTACATTCATAAGACACACGGTCAGTCCTTTATGTATCACAACTCGGGAGAATGCCGCTTAGCAGACTTCCCAAGTTCCTGTATATTATACAAGCCAATGCTCAGAATACAATAAAGGTCAACCACGACAGAGTAAGAATCGTGGATGAGAGTGAAGCGTACAAGGCCCTTTATATAATGGGATAGAATCTTATCAGCAACAATGACAATTTGTTTCCAACGATAACCGAGTTTGTAGTGTGCACCAAGGCTGCTTGATACGGCTGGCTGCGTAACTAGGACTGGGATAGCTCGGGACGAACCTTGCGTAACGTGCGGCAGAGAGATTGGCAGTGGAACAAGAGATCGTATTATCACGGGAATGAAATGATTGGGACCTGTGATGCACATGAGAAGCTCACTGCTTGCGGTACCTGCAATCAATCCTGATTAGCTGTTGGGCGGTTTTACCTAGGTTGTAAGATGAGTTCACTGCGTGCCCAGGCCGGATATTACGCAATTCTTACGATTGATGAAGTTTCAGCATCAAGATTTGTGTATGGAGAGTTTGAGGTGAGATCAAACTCGTTAGATTGCCTGGATTGTGCTCTACGATGAAGATGCTTGGTACTGGCAAGTTGGTATGATTGGCACTCGACACTTCAAATACTCATATATTGCCATAACAACTCGAATGCTCTCAATCATGATACTCGGCCATTTCATATCAGTTTGATCATGCCTAGGATCCTAGTACTTCATCTTCATTCTACCATTTAATGGTGGCAGCGAGGCGGTTTGTGATAGTGAACTGTGTGATTGAGCAAGCAGCACCAGCCAGGCGAACAACTTGCGTGCCATATTTAGGAAAGATCCTTCCTGAGGAATTTATATACAATGAAAATAATGAAATATACTACAAAGATTCAAGAAATTCTTAGATTTAAAGTTGTTGTGATGTTTAGGGACTCGTGATGCTTACATAAGGTTCTCGGATTCCGTTGGAGCTTGGGCCTCTTGGAGCCTACAGGCAGGCAACAACAACCTTAGCCGATGCTCATCTTCATGCTCACGCTCACGCTCACGCTGTTTATCTGATCTCATCTCAGACTCAAAGAGCTTTAAAATGGCACATCTCCCGCTTTGAGAATAGCATCAATCCCTTCACTCTTTTTTCAGTCATAAAAAAAGCTCAGGCGTCAATCTTCACTGCTCGTTTAATCCCGACCCGCTATCACTCAGGCGGCTACTCTACAACATCAAATCAACAACAACAAGACGACATGTCGCTAGCCGACGACGCAAAATATGAAGATAATATTCAGTATGGCTCCGTAGGCATGACCCATGCAGAGTTGGAAGACAAGTCAGCAATCGCAAACTAGCACAATCTCCAATACCTCAGACTAACCTTATCAAAGGTATCCCAATCGCCCAAAGAATCACTCAAAGACACTTGTATTCTCTGAGCTCTTTCGGGAAGTGTTCAACCCACTTAACGAGAACAAGAAGCAGAACGCGACTGGTGCAGGTCCTAGGAAGGCCTTCCGTGGCGTGAACAAGCTTTCTCCTCACGAACAGCGTCGACACATCGTGGAACGTTTCATCATTCGATGGCGGAAAGAAGTTGGCCCCGATTTCTATCCTGCTTTGCGCTTAATCCTTCCTGACAAGGATCGCGACCGTGGAGCTTATGGCCTCAAAGAGAATACAATCGGAAAGCTACTCGTCAAGCTCATGAAGATTGACAAAAATTCCGAAGATGGCTACAACCTACTGCATTGGAAGCTTCCTGGCCAAACTACGGCAGCGCGCTTGGCTGGTGACTTTGCTGGGCGTTGTTTCGAAGTCATCTCCAAACGGCCGATGCGTACTGGTGTTGGCAACATGACCATCGCCGAAGTGAATGAGCAGTTGGACAAGCTTGCTGCATCAACGGGAGAGCTGGAAAACCTCCGTATCTTTGAGACTTTCTACAATCGCATGAACGCCGAGGAGCTCATGTGGCTCATCCGAATTGTCCTCAAACAGATGAAAGTTGGCGCAACAGAGAAGACTTTCTTAGATCTTTGGCATCCTGATGGCGACGCTCTGTTCAGCGTATCTTCGAGTTTAAGACGCGTGTGCTGGGAGCTATACGATCCAGAAACCCGCCTTGAGCAGGACGAGACAGGCGTCGCTCTGATGCAGTGTTTCCAACCGCAGCTCGCTCAATTTCAGATGCCTGCGTCTTTCCAAAAGATGATTGAGCTTCTCCGACCAACCGAAGAGGACCCTGAATTCTGGATCGAGGAGAAGCTGGACGGTGAACGCATGCAAGTGCACATGGTTCAGGACAAGAGCCACCCTGGTGGTCGGAAGTTCTGCTTCTGGTCAAGAAAGGCCAAAGATTACACTTACCTTTATGGCGACGGTCTTCAAGATGAGAACTCAAGTCTTACCAGACATCTCAAGAATGCCTTTGCACCAGGTGTAAAGAACCTGATCTTGGATGGCGAAATGATTACTTGGGACATGGGTGTTGACAAGATAGTACCTTTTGGCACCCTCAAAACAGCTGCAATCTCAGAACAACAGAATAAGTCGGATACAGACTCGGCTGGGCACCGTCCACTATTCCGAATCTTCGATATTCTCTACCTCAACAACAAGCCTTTGACTCAATACACTCTTCGGGACCGACACAACGCCTTAGAAAAAGCTATAAAACCTGTTTACCGTCGGCTTGAGATTCACAACTACACCCCCGCAACGAATGCCGACGCCATCGAACCTCTTCTTCGAGAAGTTGTTGCCAATGCGTCCGAAGGCCTCGTTTTGAAGAACCCGCGCTCCGCGTACCGACTAAACAGCCGAAACGATGACTGGCTCAAAGTGAAACCTGAGTACATGTCTGAGTTTGGCGAATCCCTGGATTGTGTCATTATTGGTGGCTACTATGGCTCAGGGAAACGGGGTGGCATGCTGTCGAGTTTTCTGTGTGGCCTGCGTGTTACACAAAATCACATCCAAGCTGGCGCCAATCCTGAAAAGACCTTCAGTTTCTTCAAAGTTGGTGGCGGGTTCCGAGGAGAAGATTATGCGGAGATTCGACATCGAACAGAAGGCAAATGGATCGAGTGGGATCCAAAGAACCCGCCTACAGAATACATCGAACTTGGAGGAGGAGAGATTCGCCAGTTTGAGCGACCAGATGTCTGGATCCGGCCCAAGGACTCTGTCGTTGTCTCTGTTAAAGCGGCCAGCGTCGGTCCTTCAGATCAATTTGCTCGCGGCTTCACCCTGCGATTTCCACGATTCAGACGCCTCCGGTTAGATCGAACTTGGGATACAGCTCTGTCGCTCGAGGAGTTTCAAGAATTGAAACAACGAGTTGACGAAGAGTCAAAAGAAAAGGCGATGACGGTCGAGGACAGAAAGCGACGAAACCCAAAACGTATCAAGAGAGAGATTACCATTGCCGGAGAGGATGCAACTGCAGCTGAATTCACAGGCGAGACAACAAAACTATTCGAAGGACTCGAATTTTGCGTTCTTTCTGAAGCACTCAAGCCTTATAAAAAGACAAAGACCCAGCTTGAGGCTATTATTAAGGAGAATGGTGGCACCGTCTCTCAACGAGCTGCGCCGGGTACCAACATGGTTCTAATTGCCGACAAGAAGGTGGTGAAGGTGGCCAGTCTCATCAAAGGAGGAGACGTTGATATTATCCGACCCAAATGGCTTAGAGATTGCTTGGAGCAGGACTTGGGAGCATTTCTTTTACCATTTGAACACTCACATCTGTTTCAGGCCACTGATGCCTTAAAACGAGCGGCGGACGACAATACAGATCCGTTTGGAGACAGCTACGCACGCGACCTATCAATCAAGGAACTCAAAGAACTTATGGACGACATACCTAAGATCGAGGACGGGATACTCTTCGATAAGAATGAGTTCCTACAGCAGCTCGAGGAACACGGTAAAGATCTGGGTAACCTGAGAAGTTTTACCTTCCGACGCTGCGTGGTGTTGTTTCACCCTGTGGAGGCTGGCGATAGGAAGATTTTACGGTTGAAGCACCTTGTGAGGTACGGCGGAGGAACTGTTACTGATGACGCAAACGATCTGTCTGTGACACATGTGGTAATCGAGGGCGACGACCCGATGCAAGTTGGCGAAGCAGCGGATATGGTCCGAAAAGAGCTGAGCTCAAGGCGTACACAGCCAAGGGTGGTGACCGGGAAATGGATTGACGAATGCTGGAAAGAGAGCACATTGCTTGACGAGGAGCAGTTTGTTGTCCCTTGAGGAACGATGGGTATTTGTAACATGTGTATACTACCTAGCCTTTATGTTTATGCAATGCGGATTTAACGCCATCCAAAGACTTTGTACGCACACTTATTTGCCAATGGTCAAGAATAATCTGTCACCGACGTCTCCCAATCCAGGCTTCAGCATACCACCGCTGGTAAGTTCCTTGTCCACGGCTGCAATCCAAACCTCGCAGCCTTCAGGCCACTCGGCCGCGACTCTCTGGACACCCTCCTCGGCTCCAATGACAGCAAGCACAATAATCCGCTTGGCACCCCATTCACGAAGGGTCTGGATGGCAGCAGCACAGGTTCCACCAGTTGCGATAACAGGATCGACCAAAATGGCGAGGCTGCTGGCGCTGTTGCTGGAAGATTGGTCATCAGGGACTTGCTGGGGAAGGTTGTTGTAGTACTCGACTGGGTCGAGGGTTGAAGGCTCACGATACATGCCGAGGTGGTGAACAGGGACTGGTACAGGGAGCATAGTTTGCACAGCTGGAGATGTTAGTTTGATAGATCACTTTAGGTGTATAGAGATTACAGACCCTCAACCATGCCGAGACCTGATCGTAGAATGGGGACTAGACACATAGTGCTTGGATGGACTGTTGTAGAGGTGAATTGGAAGCCCAATGGTGTCTCATCCTGTTTAACATGGTTAATAAAGGTTCAGTTTAGATGCTTACTGTTTTTCATACCTGAGTTCCCTCTGTAGCTTGCAAAGACGAGGCAAGAGCTTCACACGAGACAATCAAAGAAATCTCATGAATTAGCGACTTGACCTCTCTCGGGCTGTTTGACTTGGAGCGAAGCTGGCTCAATTTCGCCCTGAGACATGGGTGCTGAGAGACATGGACGTTTGAAGGTAACGAAGACATTGTGCCGTATGAAGCGGGGGATTCAAAAGTATACGAATTACTCACAAAAGTAGAGATCTACGAGGAAACGATGAAGCACCACAGGGGAAGAGATGCTGGGACGAAGCCAAGGAGAGGAAGAAAGAAAAGAAGAGAGAGAAGGGAAAGGAGAAGGAGGAGGAGAAGATGGGGTTTTGTACTGTATCGAGGACCTACCCTGTCTTGTCTTGCCTTACTTGGCGTATCTAGAGAAAGACACGTACACGTACAGTGCCTTACTTTATCAGCGTGTTAGTACTACCTGACTTACAGTGAGATAACCCAACCTAATCCAATGGATCTTCTAATTGAGATCACAAGGTGCGTTTATGGGCGGGAGTCGGCGGGGTAGGGGATCTGGAGCTTAGCTATTAGTTACAGCGGGCGGCTCGGAGGGAGGCGGGGTGCGATAAGATAAGGCGGAGCTCACCGCTGTCAATCTAAGATAGGTAGACGGGACACCTTGGATTAGTGCCTTATCGAAACGCGGTGAGACTACTTAACTCAACAAACTGATAGATGTATGATTTGTTGTTCTTATGTTTCTAATCATAAGCTAACCCCTGCTTGGGCACCAATTGACTCTCACTGGGTTAGAAACAAATACAAACAGTTGTTTTATTGTCTATCGTCAATCATATCTCTTGTTATCTCGTCCTTACATATACCCCGGTTCTAGACTCCACCACAATCCCGTGAGTGCCTCCACAAATATCCATTAAAACGCCAGTCATCCGTTATATGCGGCCAGCAATGTTTATTTCGTCGCAAAATGCCGTCATATCCGTCAAATCTAGTCAGTAACAGTCTTAGAGACCATAGTTTAATATCGGCAAGACAGGAATTTTCCACTCGACACCATGATATTTTACCAGCAACAACGTCGCTACTGCGCGCCGACCTTCTTAACTTGAAGTGACAATTCGAATCCGAACGTTCGTACAACAACACGCCATAAACCAATCGCGCCCCTCTCGACATTCAAGCCATGACGGGCAACTCTCCTGAGCAGGCACGACGCTCCAGTTCTGGAGTATACAGTGCACCAGGCGACTACATCGAGCTCGGCGAGGTTACAGAACAACCGATTCAAGAAGATGCCATCAGCGACACCGATACGGAAACGAGAGCCCAGTCGCAACCCCAGCGACATCGAAGCAGTTCGGGTACCTACAGCGTTCCGCAGGACTATAGCAACCTCGGTGAGGTGTCGCCTGTGCCTCCACTCGAGGAACCTTCAATAGACTCTGCCCAAGACCGATCGAGAGGACGCAGTAGCTTCACCCGTCACGAGACTCCTGTCGAAGAGCCGAAGCCTATTCCGCAAGAAGCGCGGCGACAGACTATATCGAAACTACTCACCGGACTATACACGCACTCGTACCTCGTATTCTTTGCCCTCCTCGGGACATTGGCGCGCCTAGGCTTAACGGCGTTGACGCACTATAACGGCACGCCTGTTATCTTCAACACGATATGGGCCAACTTCACCGGAAGTCTGGTTATGGGTTTTCTTGCCGAGGATCGAAAGCTTTTTCGCCATGAATGGGGAGATGCGACGTACGACGAGGCGATAAAGCGCGCCAAACAGAAGCGCAGTGATGAAGAGAATGGCTCGGGCTCGAGTCAGCAGAAGGAGGTGGACTTGGAGGCGGCAAAGCGAGCGCATCTGGCGACTAAGAAGACAATTCCGCTGTACATCGGACTTGCTACAGGTTTCTGCGGGAGCTTCACGACATTTTCAAGTTTTATCAAGGATACGTTTTTGGCCCTGTCGAACGAAATGGCGACGCCTGGGTGGTCTGAGTCACCGACTAGCCGCAATGGAGGATATTCCTTCATGGCTATGCTGGCCGTCATCATCACCACTGTCTCACTATCGCTATCCGGTTTGTTTTTGGGGGCTCACCTGGCCATTGGTCTGGAACGTGTAACACCAACGATCCCGTTCACGCTGAGTCGACGTGTACTTGATCCTCTGGGCGTGCTACTCGGCTGGAGTTGCTGGCTCGGTGCAGTACTCCTCGCTATCTTTCCACCGCACAACGCCTGGCGCGGAGAAGCCGTCTTCTCACTGGTCTTTGCACCCCTTGGCTGTCTCCTCCGCTTCTACCTGTCTCTGCATCTTAATGGAAAGATGGCGACGTTCCCCGTGGGAACTTTCTCTGCCAACGTCTTGGGAACAGTGCTGCTAGGCATGTCGTGGGATCTCGCACACGTGCCACTTGGTGGAGTTGTCGGCTGCCAGGTACTGCAGGGCATAGAAGATGGATTCTGTGGATGTCTAACAACGATATCGACATGGGTGGCTGAGCTTTCCGGGTTACGCCGCCGAAGCGGATGGATTTATGGTTTGACGAGTGTTGTTGCGTCTTTGGTGTTGATGATTGCAGTTATGGGTGGATTGCGGTGGAGTGATGGATATAGCAAGCTGCTGTGCACGGCATAGAGCGGGAAAGTTCAAAATACTTTAATATCAAGCTTCAACTTTAGATGCTACCTTGTGAGTGAGCAACCAATTTTCGTGTTTATAGAGAGACCTAGCATTTCCTGCAGCACTTGCCGTATCATTCGCAACTATTGAAAACCATATAGCTCACAGAGTGACGGGTCAAATCAATTCAAGAATAGATCGGGGACCAAGGTTTAGTCCGCGGTGAGAGAGGCGCGCTAGGAAAGCACGCCAAAAACGGTACTTCGCAACAGGGCTATGGCAACGGCATGCTCCTCTTCTTGCAGATGAGATCCGTGCTGCGCCACCAATTGCTTTGGGCTGGGCTGGGAACTAGTCTAAGGCTCCCCATCACAGAAACACCCAGAGCTTGGCTGTACAGCTTCTATCACCATCACAAGACTCTTCACCAGAAACTGAGTATAATATGAAGAGATACAAGATGAAAAATCAGGCTCGGCAGTTGGTGATATTTCTGGCTCTCACCTCATCCTCATCCTTGTCCTTATGCGGCTTTGTCTCAAGTTAAACCAACCTCGTTGGTTTAACCCCTGCTGATAGGATTCAGCCCTATACCTGGCTTATCGACTGCAGTTCAGCTCGGCGCCACTTGTTTGACTATTGCACGGACATCCAATGTCATCGGGGACGTGAGGTAGGCTACCAGCAAATCACGGTCGAAGCCTTCTAGTTCCACAATCCTAATGGGCTATGCTGTTCTATGTATGGTTGTTTACATGCAGCTAATTGAGGTCGCCGAGACTATGCAATGGCTTGATAATGACAGGGGTGCAATACACTTACATGGTCTAGACTTCTTGCTCCCTCTTGGATTTCTCGCAGTGACTGTTGACTTTTTCTCATTCATGTCTGAATGATTCTTTCATTTGTTGTTCCGAAACGAAGGCTTCTAAAGTCATCGTCGCCATGTATTCAAATCAGGCTGGCATCAACGCTCCAGTATACGAGTACAATGCCCGCTACGAGCCCCAAGCGACCGACGATGCCTCGTGGGACAGCAACTCGGAGAAGTTCCCTTCTAGGCAGAAAAAGGCCAATTACCGACCCACGGCCTTACGATGGTATTTTGTTGTTGGCCAAATCATCTTCCTCATGGCGGTGATGGGACTCGTTATTTGGGCAAAGATAGAAATGCCCAACTCTGATGGGACAGCAAAGATCATCCACAAGAGATATCCCACCGACAATCCCAACTTCCCACAAAATCCTGACGAGAACGAGCCTAAGACACCAGGAACGGGAATGATCAAACAAACAAAACTTGCGACTACAGTCATCGTGAGCGATGTCTCTACCGTTGTTACAGTACCTGGCACTACAGGCAAATACACCACAAAGATCCCGACGACAGCGTACAGCACATACTGGGACCTGACTACAACAGTAAAGGACGGTCAAACGGTAACGACCACTCATGTCACCGTTATTCCAACAAAAGTCATCACAGAGGTCGTCACCACCGAGTCGGGCAGACAAACATACAGCGTCTACACGAGCGTCAGCGTGGGCTACTCTGTAGTGGCCCCTTCAGGTGATGCGACCGGCGTGTTTGAAAGTGTGCCCTATTCAGAAGCCTATACTGTATCGGCGTCCTATGAACTCCCTGGTGCGGTAGCCACATATACCTCTACCATGGACAAGAGCAGGATAGAGACGTTTTACTCTACGATCGTTGAGGATGGAGAAACCAAGACCGTATCCCAACTTATCACCGAGGCAGCTAGTACTGTTTATGAAAGCGTGGGAGAGACGACTGCTTCGGCGAGCACGTATGTCTCATATGGAAAAATCACCATCACTTCTGTCTATACGGACCGAGCTGAAAAGCCCATGGGGAACCCTAAACCAACACAAAAGGCCAAGCCTACCATTATCGATGTAGTCACCGTCGAGCCTGATCGCACGGTGAAGAAGGTTGAGAAGCTGGACCCTACAACCTACGTTACCAAGGTCAACGATGTTGAGACAGTCAAATTGGTAGTTTCTGATGGACTTGAGACGGTTGTCAGCGAAGTTGGAGCTGCTGAAACTACAATTGATGTCGTGTCAACTGACGCGAACGGATTGGTAGTGACTAACAAGGTCGTTTCGACAAAGGCTGCTTCATTGGCAACATTTGTCAAGACCGCTGGAGCTAAGACGGTCTTGAGTACAAAGTCTACTGAGAAGCTCAAGACTATAACATCCGACAGGACAGGATCTTCGACTTTCATCTCGACTGCCAAGGGAGCTACAAAGACATATGCAAAGACTACGACAATTGCACCGACTGCCACCGACGCAGCTGAAGGAGACACTGGAGGAACGGTCAAAAAGGTGATCACAGTTTATGAACTCGACGCTGCCAAGTACTTCCTGGGCAAATTTCTACCGCCAATTCTAGCAGTCATGCTCTCTATCCCTGCTCGAGTCATCGACTACAACGCCCAGCTATTTCAACCTTTTTACGCCATGAACCAAGTCGACGGCGCCATGGGACCAGAATCGATGAACCTTCACTTTGACGGTTGGGCGAGTGTGGCAGAACCCTTCAACGTTCTTACCCAAGGCCATCCGGTTCCTTTCATTACTATGCTCATCGTCTGGTGCGCAGCACTACTTACGCCCGTGGCAGTCGAAGCCATCGGTTTCAAGATGCACGGCCAGTGTAAGATCAACGCCTTCGAAGGCTGTGCACCGGCATTGGGTGTCTCTCCGCAGTCTTCGAATATTCTCCTCGCGATTCTAGGCCTGAGTATCATTCTACTCTGTGCATTGCTTTTCTACTTGCGAAACTTCAATACTGGCTTGTTCGCGAACCCTTGGAGTGTAGCTGGGATTGCTTCACTGGCGTCGAATAAAGATGTCAGACCCAAGCAGGACTCTGAGCACAAGATCGAGATGGAGATGGTTGAGAAACGCTATGGGTTTGGTTTCTTTGAGAACCGTAGGGGTCAGACCGAGTATGGCATCGTGCTTGACGACGATGAGGGAGAGAATCTACATCAATATGATCGGCCATCGCCGGAGTCCAGCTCCCTGGATGCACAGGCTGCTACCACGGGTCGAAGGAATCCATTTTTCCTGCTCGGCCTTGCATGGCGATTAGTTTTTCTGTTCTTTCTGCTTGGGTTGATGGTGGTCTTGCTCTACTACCATCTCACACTTGACAAGCAGTCGTCTTTCAAGAACTTTATGAACAGTCAGACTTTTGGTGTTCGGTTTCTGTTTGCTACTTTTGGAGTCATCATCTCCTTTAGTTGGTCAGCATTCTTTATCAGTATGTTCCCCTCAAACATTCCTCTAATGAGTTATTGCTAACCACTCTAGCCATCGCCATGGTTGTGCCGTACCAAGTCATGTCGCATGGTCCTCAGTCAGCCTCCAACTCAGTTTTGCTTACTCGTTCAACGAACCCGTTCTCAGGCTTCTGGTCTGCTATCAAGCACAGGCAGATCTTCCCAGGTATTGTGGCTCTCATGGCCATCTTTTCTGAGTTCATGCCCATTCTCCTCGCCAACATCCCTTACTCGCTCTCCCAAGTTCGCATCTCGCACGACATTTGCGCGCGTCTATCTATAGGCATCCTAGCTCTCATGGCCTTAACTATCATCCTGAGCTTCGTTATCCGCTGGCCGGATATGCCTGTTGACCCGCGCTCTATTGCCGGAGCAATGTACTACGTCAGCGAGAGCAATATGGTGGATCACTTTAGTGGTATGGCGAGTATGGATGGAGATGAGCGTAAGCAGCGTATTAAAGAGTTAGGAGGTACGTATTTGTACGGCGAGTTGACAACTAGGGCGGGTGAGAGGAGGCCTGCTGTGGAATGGGATGATCATACGCTGGGCGTTGATTCTAGTGTACAGCAAAGGAAGGATAACGTTCATGTGAGACATGAGAGTATTGATACTGGGTATTATGGACATCAACCATGATTTATGAGGGCTTTGTATAAATTGGGCGGCATATGGTACTCGGGTTTACGGTCATGACAAAAGGATAGAATGGTTATTTGCATAGCATGGGGAGTATACTAGGAAATGGTCAGGAAACAACACATCGGTTGGATTTTACGCACTGCAAGATATGAGCAAGGATGATTAGGTCTTTTTTTTTGGTCGTGTTGATCGTCCTAAATTCGGTGACTTAATGAACAGGAAGCAACTTGAATCCATCTAAGCACTGGCGTTGCTTCTGCTGAACCTCTGCCTTTACTTTAATCTTCCTCCAACTCGGGGTAATGTCGCCAGATTCCTTGTGAGTAGGGATAGCGCCTGTCACTTTGGAGGTATTTGCTGATGTTGGGTCTTTCCTTGACAGCCTCATACAACTTGAAGACGCCGTCGTATTTTCCAGACTGTTTCAACGCCTCCACAGATTTGGGGAAGGCGTATTTGGTGCCATCAACGGCCTAGGACATCAGTCAGCAGATTGAAGAGTGATATTGTAGTTTATTACTTACTTGGAATAGCACGAGATCGGCATAGGTCAAGCTATCGCCGTACAGCCAAGGTCCTTCACCACTGGTCTTGGCATCGAGTACGCGCTGCATGTAGCCAAAGTACTTGGGGAGACGATCCTTGATAAAGTACTTGGACTTGTTCTTGGATTCCTGCTTCTGGTCCTCATAGTACAAGCTGATGGCAATGGGATGATGCGTATCATGGATCTCGATAAGCAGACCATCAAAGATGGTCAAGACAATTTGGTTGAGATGGTAGACACCAGGACCCTCCTTGGGCGCGAGACCGACCTTTGGAGCAACGTAAAGGAGGATGGTGGACGTTTGGTGGATGATGAGATCGCCGTGTTTAAAGATTGGCGGGGCCAAAGGCGGAGGGTTATGAGCATCGCCATTGTTGTCTGTGGAAATGTGGCTTAGGACAAGGGCCATAGCTTGGTCTGTGTTCTGTGCAACATCTGAGTAAGGAACGCCGGCTTCTTCAAAGACGAGGCGGATGAACTCTCCTCGACCAGGGAATCCGGGCCAGTAGATGAGCTCGTAGGGAGCTTCGTCATCGGTCTTGACGCGCTTGGAATCAGGTTGAGACATGTTGAAGGTGGTGATGAAGTTATTTGGGCGCTGTGTATGTGAGAGTGGTGAGGGATTGAGGGACGAGAAAGACAAAAAGAAGAGGAATGCTGCTCCTATAAATACGAGAGTCTGATGATCCAACAATATGTAGGTAGGAAACTCACCTCACACTGACGCTGAGAGGTGGGGTTGATCTTTCCCACCTCCGCCTCTCAGCTTCCGGTCAAGAAGGAGCTGTTAATGTAACACCGAGCTGACATGACAGCTTATGTATCATGCATTCTTTATAGTCCAAATGCTAACAATTGTCTTGTATTTCAAAGCTTACACCCAATCTTGTAGTACAGTAACTTAGCTCAACTTCGGCCGATAGCAAGGTCCGGAGCTCAAGCCGGACGGCAGTGGAGTCGGGCGGGGTGGGACATCGGTTCGGGATCATGATATCATTGTCATTGCGCTGGTGAGAGCTCATAATACATTTGAGCATTCCGGGTTTTTGAGACCACTCGCATTGAATACCAAAGAAGGCTGCGTAATTTAACCGGTAATAAGTTCTTTTCAGCTGTTGATATTCTAAGCTTTTAGTTCTGTGCCTCGAATCCCTAGGATTAGGCATAGGGCTACAATAGGTGGTTGATGGTTGATGGTGCCCAGGGTGACCATCTTTCCGACTTACGGACAGTTGTTCATCCGAAAGGCCTAATAGTATTGTCATCCTCGGACTAATACCGGCTTCACATATCTCAATCCATGGTTTAGTAAAAACACAATCAACAAGATGGCCGTTGTTCAACTGTTTTGCAGGAAAGAGACGAACAAAAGTTCCATCATTCTGATTAGTCCCTTCACAGCCCCAGGACCCCTGGCGCTACGCCCCCCGCCCTAGATAGCTCGCCATAGCGGAGACCAATCACTATGAGCTCTATACGCCGAGGCAGGTGGTAGCTCTTATCATTGAGAGAGCTCCATTCCAAAGCTCTCTCGTTTCTCCTCTTCTCACTTCTTCACCTCTCATAAACCATCAGCCATTGGCCATTTGTTCAGCTTCAATCAAAGAAGCGAAGATGGACGAAAAGGCTGAGCTTCCGCCTTATAGCTCTCTTTCGCTGCCGGCGCCTGTTGGTCTTCACCAAGGTCAACAACGGGGCAGACGATCGATACGCCGCTCGCGTGCCATTAGGCTCTTTGCCCTAGCATGCCTCACTTTCATCGTCTTTGCGCAATGGCGACAAATCAATCCTCAGCATAAGGCTTCTTTATCTATTAAGAAGCTTAATGAAGACCTCGAAACTTGCAAAAAGTTCCGTGTCAAACCTCAGGACCCGCCCGGTCTTGGTCGCAAGAAGAACGCTCGCTATATTGAGGGTGGCAAGCCAACGTTGATCAAGAACGCCACAATCTGGATCGGGGAACCTGTTGAAGGAACCAGTGAGGAAGATGCGTATGCCGGTAAAGGCTGGGAATGGGTGCAAGGCGACGTCTTTCTCGAAAAGGGTCTTATTCAACGCGTTGAGAAGGATATTAAGGCTGCATCGCTTCCTGATGACACCATTGTCTACGAAGCCCATGGTCGCCGATTGACCAGCGGTATCGTTGATACGCACAGCCATGCTGGCGTATACCCACTGCCCTCTCTGGACGGCAACTCGGATGGCAATGAGATGTCTGATAACATCACGCCTTGGGCCCGAGCTATCGACTCCCTTCTCCCATTGGATCCTCAGATCGAGGTCATCAAGTCAGGCGGTGTCACCACTTCACTTGTCCTTCCTGGCTCTGGCAACAACATCGGCGGGGAGGCTTATGTCATCAAGCATGCAGTCGGCAAGCCAGACGGACGCAAGGAAATCAGCGCAGAGGATTTGCTTGCTGATCCGGACCGCAACTGGCGATACATGAAGATGGCATGTGGTGAGAACGCCAAGCGCGTTCATGGTCGAGTTGGAAGGAGACCTTTCAGCCGCATGGGTGAAAGCTACGAGTTCCGCCACGCGTTTGAGCAAGCGAGGGATCTGATCCAGAAGCAAGACGACTGGTGTGCCAAGGCAGAGTCTCAAGGTGTTGAGTCCTTGGATGAGTATCTTCCTGGCGAGATTGCCTGGGATGCACTGACTGCTGCCCTTCGCGGTCAGGTCCATATCAACACTCATTGCTACACAATCCCTGACTTGGAGGCCATGGTCGATCATACCAACGAGTTTAAGTTCCCTGTCCGAGCCTTCCACCATGCTCATCAGACTTTCCTGGTTCCAGAGGTAGGTACTCATTTTCAAAACCCATAACGTCTACTAACAAGAAATCTAGATCCTGAAAAGAACTTGGGGTGGACGCCCTCCTGCGTCGGCTTTGTTCGCCGACAATATGTTCTACAAGACTGAGGCATACATCGGCTCCGAATATGCTGGCAAGATCCTCCACGAGAATAATCTCACAGTGGTGTATGTCAGTGACAACCCTGTTATCAACGCGCAACATGTCCTTTTCGAGGCAGCCAAAGGCCATCACTACGGTCTTCCTTACCATGTTGCATTGGCTAGTGTGACTTCTGCTCCCGCCGAGCTACTTGGCCTAGGCAAGCGGATTGGAAAGGTCAAGCCTGGCTTTGATGCCGATGTGGCTGTTTGGGACAGCGACCCGCTCAGCGTGGGCGCGGCTCCTGTGCAGGTCTGGATCGACGGCACAGCTCAGTACGAGAGCCCTGTTGAGCTTTCTAAGCCAGAAAAGGCACCTGCGCCTATCGAGAAACCTGCCGAGATTATTGAAGAGCCCAGCAAGCTTGAAAGCGTACTATTTACTGGCGTCACCAAGGTACTCCTTGAGGATGACAAGACTTACGAGTCTGAAGACAAGCCGGTGAATGTTGTTGTCTCCAACGGCAAGATCTCATGTATCGGTAAATGCGACTACGAGTTTGACGCGGCAGTAGCAACTGGTGCAAAGACTATTGCGCTCAAGAATGGTTACTTGACCCGAGCTTTCACGGCTGTGGGTGGTGGTCTGGGCCTCAGCGAGATTGATGCAGAGAGCACGACTAACAATGGACCTAACCCGTTGATCTTCTCCAGAGCCATTGACGGCCTCGCCCTTGACTCTAAGAAGTTGCGCGTCGCTGCCCGGTACGGTGTTACCAGAGCCATCTCAGCACCTAGCTTCGTGGGTGGTGCAACACATTTTGGCACCAGCGTTGGCTTCCTGACCTCAGCATTGACGAGCCTCGAAGAAGGAGCTGTCTTCGCTCCCGACCTGGCAGTTCACTACACCCTAGATGTGAATGTTAGGGGTGCAACCAGCTATTCGGCCGCTTTTGGTGCCTTGAGGAACAAGCTGCTCACAGCTGCTACATCCACAGAGCCTGTTGTTAATCCGTTCTCAGAAGAGGCATACCTCAAGAAGGTGACCAACGGCGAGCGAGTCCTGGCGCTTACAATCAACAGTGCTGACGGAATTGCGACGGCTCTTCGTATCAAGTCTGAAATTGAGGGTGTGCTCTTGAAGGGAAGCACGGTACAGAGGGCTCAGCGTCTCAAGGTGGCCATCATCGGAGGTGCCGAAGCTCACTTGGTGGCCAAAGAGATTGGAGAAGCCAGCGTTGGTGTCATTCTTTCGCCGCTGCAGTCGACCGGTGACACCTGGGACTCGCGTCGTGTTTTGACTGGCGCGCCACTCACCAACGGCACAGTCGTCGATGCGCTGGTTGACGCGGGCGTGAAGGTGGCGATTGGACTTCAAGAGGACTGGCAGCTTCGTGATCTGGGCTTCTCAGCTGGAACCGCACTGAAGAACGGAGGCGGGAGGCTGAGCGAGAAGGAGGCGGTTGATCTTGTGAGTACCAACATCTACAAGATCCTCGGAGCGGATGGAAAGAGCTCCGCGGATGTGGGACACTTTATGGTGAGTGAGGGTAGTCCGCTCGAAATTGGATCGCGGCTCAAGGCGGTTGGGTCGGGCAAGGGTGAAATATCCGTGTTTATCTAGTCGTGTACAGCTAGCTGCACGTGAAAGTTGCATAGTCTGAATAGCATATGGCTTGAGTTTTGTTGAATTTGCTGTAATATCATTGGTGAGGCTCCCGTGAAAGACAATTGTGGGAGCCGACGGAATCTCGGAAAGCGGCAGATTACAAATGGGCAGCGCGCGAAAGGTGGAGCGTCGCGCGCGGGTAATGACCAAGTGGATGATAATTCGCTGAATAAGCCCCACAGATTGCTTCTGGTTTTCGGAATGAGGTGATTGAGGCTGGAACTTTCCTTTTGCTGGACATAGTTTTCGGCATATATTTTCGGAAATGCGTGACAGAATAGGGAAAGGCTCCACAAGCCATGATGGCCCGCTATCCGTATCATGGGAGGATAAATAGCTGGAGGACCCCGCCATGATGAATGAGAGTTGTATCAAGAGAGATTCGATAGTGTATAGTTTATTGTATAAAATTCATGTGGAATTGGACTCGTACAGTACGACGAAGCATTTCGACAACACTACTCAAGCAGTCATTGTCTTCTCACCTACACACATCAACCATGTCAAAAGTCGGACCTGTTATTGCGTTATCGCATGGCGGTGGTAAGTCAATACTTTACCTCCAGACTATAAATGATAATAATTATTAACATCACAGGCCCCATGCCCGTTCTTGGTGATCCCTCCCACAAAGACATCGTCTACTCCCTCAAGAACCGCGTCCCCAAGATTCTCAAGCTCGGCACTCCAGACCAACCCCGTGCTATTGTCCTCGTCACAGCCCACTGGTCCACCCGAAATCCCACCATCTCATCAGGCGCATCTCATAAACTCCTCTACGACTACTACGGTTTCCCTCGCGAGTCATATGCCCTCAAGTACCCTGCGCCCGGCCATCCAGAAATCGCAAATGAGATCGCCGATGCCCTAAAAGCAGAGGGTCTCACACCTCAACTCGACCCCGAGCGAGGATGGGATCACGGCGTTTTTATTCCACTCCTTCTCGTCAACCCGAAGGCCGATATCCCCGTGGTGCAAGTATCAGTTCTCGACTCGGAAGACCCAGATGAGCATCTTCGAATGGGCAAGGCGCTGGGCAAACTTCGCGCCAATAACGTAGCCATCGTCGGCTCCGGTTTCGCAAGCTTTCACAACATCCGCGCCATGATGGCACTCGGAAGTGCGGGGCCGGAGCAACAGGCCCAGTTCCGGACCTTGTCGGATGAGTGGAGCCAGGCGCTGTCGGACGCGACGCTCAAGAAAGACACAGATGAGAGATGGAAGGCTCTCAAGGGTTGGCGCAAGTTTCCATATGCTGATATGATGCATCCCCCAAGAGGAGGGGAGCACTTTATGCCATTGCTTGTGTGCGCGGGTGCGGCTGGAGATGGGGAGGAGACGAAGAAGTACAGTGATGAGTATGTTGGGGTTGAGATTAGTACCTTTTATTGGGGATCAGAGGAGGTGAGCAGATTATGATCGTCTAGTTATTATTGTGTCTTAGAGCAAGTTATGAATGAAGCATTTATTATGTCATAAGGCTTGATGATTGTTTTATGCTTCTTTTTAGAGTTGTGTGGGTGTATTGCCCATGCCCCTCACCTCAATCGGTAATTCCATCTCACTCCCATTGGAACACCAGACACACCCTCCCTTCCCTGTCCATGTCAGAATTCCCCTGATTTACAGGCACAAATGCTCAGCTGACAGCCAGCAATCGACCACCAGGATGCAATGCAATACAAAGTCAACCCCATTGCACATTAATAGATTTAGCTCGCCTCAACCCACTTATCATGACCCGCTGCCGTCATCATGGGCTTGGCTTTCCTAGTTCAGCCCTTACGAAAAGTCTTAGCTGACGTCAAGACAGAAGGCGACAGGTCTCACAGACTTTGTGCAGTGCCTTATAGGTAGAATGAATATTTTACATATTCTTGTCTTGTAAAAAAATTGAAAAACAAAAACAAAAAATATGCTTAAAACTGGTTTTCGGTCATGCCGTATAAATAGAATAAACGTTGCTCGGCAGCTCCCTCGTTTCACTGCACCTCTTCTTAAACCTTGCACCCGCCCACGGCGCATTCTTTCACCGTCGTCACCGAAAAAGTTATACACAACAGCGAGCAGCATGGGTCAACACTACAAGCCTACAATCGACGCTGATGTCGTCAGGGTTTTCGTCCTCGAGACCGACAAACCTCATCCTGCTACTGAGAATGAGCGCGGCTCATTTGGCGAGATCTTACACCAGCATTTCTCAAAGGCCGGCAGCACTCATCATCCTCCCTTGGGCGTCGAGACAGAGCAGGTCTTTGTCGTGACTGAGCAGGGAGGGCGCATGCCTACGGCTGAGGAGTTTGAGGGTTATGATGGATTGCTTATTACTGGAAGCATGTATGACGCACATGGCGACAACCCTTGGATTCACGAGCTGTTGGCTCTTTTGAAGCGTGAGTATTACATATTATTCTTTATTGATATATACTAACTATCTACAGAACTATGGGTTAAGCGTCCAGACTTTCACTTCACAGGCGTATGCTTCGGCCACCAGGTCCTCACACGTCTTCTCGGCGGCAAAGTCGGTCCCTCACCTACAAACGACTGGGAATTGGGCCACAACGCCATCACTCTCACACCCGTGGGCAAGCGTCTTTTCCGCACTCACGACAACGAAGTTTATCTGCACCAGATGCACCAGGATCAAGTCCTTGAGGCGCCTTCAGTCGACTCAGCTGCTGGTCTGCTCGAGCCGGATACAGACATCCACGTCTGGGGCAAGAGTAACCACACAACTGTTCAGGGACTGTACATTCCCAACAGACTCTTTACTTCACAGGCGCATCTAGCGTTTGACGAGGACATGGTGAAGAGGCAAATTCAGATGAGGATCGACAGCGGTGGAATCCAGGATTTGGAACATGCGGATCGGGCGGCTGAGACGGCGCATTTGGCGCATGATGGTGAGCAGATCGCGGAAGCCATTCTGAGGTTGTTTAGGTACGACGATGATGGTATGTCGTGGGACTGAGAACACCGGTTATAGACTGTAATTATAGGGCAGTCTTCTACTCTAAAATGTAATTATTTGACTAGACTCTGACCTGTCGTGGTTTCATCCATCGCACAAGGGCTCAAGTGTTTGCCCTACAGGAGTTTTAAGCAGCTTCACAGCTCGAGGGCAATTTCTAGCGACACGGGGTAAATTATCAGTTAGAATCTTGTATAATGTCAAGAAACGTCGAAGTAGCGAGTGATACATCTGGATGCGTCCAATTTCCTGAACCTTGGGAAGGCGTCGTTTCGGGAGCCGCACTCCCTACACTTTCTGACAATAGAATCCTTCTCTGGCATGGGAACGGTTGTGTATGAAGTTCTTCGCAGCAACAGAGGCTCGAAAACTCGAAACTCTCCCTTGCTAAAATTCGCTCCTTTACCTGCTCGCCACATATATATATATGCCCGCCTCTGGGTCATGGGAAGGGATTGTGAATAGTAAGCATCATTAGAATGGGTTCTTGTACGGTATCTTCCAGCGCGGTGGTGTCTTATAATCCCGGTGTAGACATCGGTTCTCCAATACCTCGTGTGAAGTCTTGACGAACAGGAATGCTTAGGGCGCATCGGGCAAACGGGCATTCTGTCGTATAGGCAGTAGCAGACCAGTCTTGTTCCTTGATCCTATTTCATGCCTTTATTAGAGCAGCTACAACTAGTGACTTTATAGAGAGGTCTACAGGTTGTTGAGTGGTGGATGTGTTGTCGCAGATTACGCATCGTGGTTTCCGCATAACATATCGAGCCAATATCTTCATGGTTCAGCGTGGATACACATCCATCGTATAGTTCTTTTTGCATCCTTTACATATGCATTTCACAGAGCTTAGGAGCCTAAAGCCTGCTGCGTCTTCCGGTATGCATGTTAGGACGCCATCCTAGGGTGCTTTCCGTGGGTGCTTGCTTAAAGCGCCTATACCTCTTAAAGGCTGGCTCCATTATTTCTATTTCTTCTGATCTTTCGCTGAGCCGATGTTTAGGTGGGATTATATATATCACTTATCAGCTAGGTACGAGCTGTTTGCGCTCATCGTTGTATTCTGACACCTGGGCTGCATAGTTGCGCATACCAACACACATGGACGATTCGCGTGTGATGAAGGCCACAAACGATCTCAGATCTTCTTCTCCCGCGTCCACGGCTTATATATATGTTGTATGATTGATCGCGGCCAAAGGCACGATCTATGAGGGTAATGTAGCTGTCTAAAATCGTGAACCCGATGTGCGCAGCGACCTTAGCTTCCAAGGCTGCTGGCCTCTGAGGCAGTTTAGTATACAGACGAATAGTGCACTATTGTATACATAGGAGTGTTGCTTGGTGAGCCGAGTTGTTCGTGCCCGCTGAGGGTGGCAAGAGCTGCATCTCCCGTTTCATGAACTGTCCCGCCAATTTTCGCTTGATTCCTTTGATGAGGTCGGCGAGTCGTGTGAACGGCTCCGATCTCAGCTCTGTATCGTTTGGAGCTGGCCTTGCCTGAGGCCTGAGATCCGTCGCACCGCTGTGGACATTGTACTTCTGAACCCCTATTGAGCTTCTTCGGTAGCAGGCAGACCGCATGCCAGTATACTATAATAATGGCTAGTGTTGGTAGTATGATCACGTTGGTAGGATGCATCGTTCGTTTAGAAAGGATTCTTCACGAACCAACTGTACCAGCTGAACGGTTGGTGTTAACTGGCTGTGATATTGAAGTCCGCGAGCCAGCCATGGTATACCAGTTTCTTGATTACTTCTTTGGTTCGATCTTCTCGAAATCGTGCATGGAAGCCAGCGAACTGGCTTCGTGTTCTCGTCTCGAACGAGCAAGCTGGCTTTCCAGCCTAGAACACAAGCTTCGAGGATAATTCGAGGTGCTAAGAAAGATAATTCGAGGTGCTAAGAAAGATAATTCGAGGTGCTAAGAAAGATAATTCGTGGGCAAAGCTATGTCGGCACCACGCATTCGTAGTTGTCTCTCTGACAAGTATTGCATTTATGAGGGTTGTTTCGTGAACGACCACAATAAATAACAAAGTCCACTCAAAGTTGTGGTCTACCGCATTCGCATTTGTCTCTTGCACAGGCCAGACATTTGGAAGGATCCTTTGGCGAGCGAATGCATACCACCATGCCAAATATACAGGCCTGACACCTGCCTTTACACTTGGACTTGTGGTCCTCCAAGCTATGGGTAAATATCCAACACTTCTCACAAGTGCATCCAAGTTATACTGAACACCTATCGCAGGTGCCTGAGTCGTTATTTGCCACCTCCTTAGCATCAGAGGCTTGCTTCTTGTAGACCAGAGTTTCGTCGAAGTGGCCTGACCTTTTGGGTTGAATGTGAAAACCCCTTTCCCGTTCTGGGAGTTTTCCTCTTCCTTACAGAGTTAGAAAGGGGCTAGCTTGAATTCCTTTCGCTCATACACCTCGATCCTTGTGGCTGTCTATTTATAATGGTTAGCTCTTTGACTCTCACCGAGAGAAACACCAAGTGCAATACTCACTCCACCATTCGGTACTCTGCACAAGAATTGACATTTTGCATGGACTGTCAATATATAGTGATATCCTTGTCGCGAGAGGGGTTGTCTCGGCGAGCAGTTCGGCATTGCCCAGTCTAGACCGTTCCAATTGCTGGTAGCTGACTTATCCTTTTTCGATTCGTGCGTATATGTATGATATCCATCGTGGATGTCTTCGTCAGGGTCTTAAACCTGTCGCACTTTTGGTAACGGTGGTTTAGTTCCTCTGTAGCCCAGAATGTCAGAGGTAGTTGATGCCTGTGTTAAATACGGTAAACCTTCTCCATCGTAAAGTTTCGCGATATTTAGAAATCCTTGTGTGTGTTCCCTTGAATAGACTCAAGTCCCAAGGGGATTCGTCTTGGGCAACAATAGCTTCCCAGTATCTGAGCCAGTTGTGAATGCGGCCAGCCAGGCGGTCTTGGGAAGATTTCCTATACCGAAGGTCGCATAGTCCAGTCAAAATGTTGAAAGATACTTCTGTTCCTTCTTCCCTCCCGAAACCTTTTGTAGTCTATATAGTCTCGTCGATGAGACTGGACATAGCATCCAGAGTTTGGCCCACGACGCGCTGATGTTGATGCACGTGGTAACAATGAGTATAGGCATATAGATTTTGCATCAAGATATCGCAATAATCAGATATCGGCGGTCCATATATAGTCGAAATTGCCGAGTGACCTTTTGAATGGGGAGCTGCGCAGCTAAGGCACATGTAGCGCATGACGGCATTGTTTCTCCCCAGAGGCTCAAAGTCGGAATACGAAGTAGAAGAGAGCAGGGTTCGGCTGGAGGGTGGCACGGACTGGCAATAGACCCCAGCAGCACGCGGTATGAGCTCCGTCGTTGCGATTGTATAACATACAGAGGGGCTGAATAATAGCTGTCAGGTTGTAGCGAAAGAATACAGTGGACTTTGTGTGATGTGGTAGTAGTGGACTACTTGGATTCCAACAGTCTCTTCGCATCCAACCCATGTGCACTTATGGGCGTTTATCAGGTGAGTATTTCCAACGCGGCACCGTCGTCCGGCATGAGTGCGACAACCCGTCTTGCATGCCTCTGGGCGTGGCAATGGATCTCTCTCCTTGCTGTGCACTTGATGTGTTTCTCGACATCTCGTCGTGCCGGGAATGTCTCTCGGCGACCTCAAGAGACGCCGGAAGCAGGAGAACCTGAAAGCAAAACGTAAAGGATTGAAGCTTCCAGGAATATAATATATAGAGGGACTTGGTGGTAGCCCTGACAATGTAAAGGAAAAGGATTACTTTGATGGTCTGCAGATGGTTCAGAGGCAGTAGACCTGGGGTGCGTCGACCTCTTATAGACTACTATCCTTCACATGACCAGAGTCTTTGGTTTGGTCAATTGTGAAGTTTCCTGTTCTGATGGCATCAAGCACTGTATAATCAAGTGTCTTTCGCCTAGCTGGTTTCATCAAGTTTCTTTCTGTATACTCCTGGTTTGCTCTGCTTTGCTGCATAGTCCTCTAGGGATTATGCATTATTTGTCTAGGACAACAAATTGCGTGGCCTGTTTTCTCGGCAGCCTGAGCAAGCAATGTATAAACCCTCATGTTGGTGTCACAAACTAACAAACACCACTTGTTATGCAACACAACCACACAACACAGCAAATAATAATCATGAAGATGATGGTATCAAATATTGATTTAACTAAACAAACGCTTTTTACGCTTTTCAAAACTCGCTAATACAGAATGCCAATCCCATCGCTAACGTCAATCATGAGGCCGTAAGCTTTCTAAGCTCCGGCATTGCCCACTGTTTCATCCAGCGAGACTCTAAAAGTTCCTTGGCTGAGGCTCTATCCTCAGGGCGGAACGTAATTATTTGCTTCATCATATCGATGAAGTCCTTCTTCTCCTCTTTGGACATGGGCTTCATGCCGCTCTCCTTTCTTCCTTGCTGTATACAGCGCTCAAATCTGACGTCCCATGTGAACCCACCCTTTGTGGCATGTTGCACCGGTGCATCTTCGGTTTCTACATCCTCGACCCAGTACTCTTCTTGCCTTCCTCCGTAGGCTGCCCACTCTTCTGGGATTTCGCCGAGAAGGTCAATTTGGTCCTGGAGGATCTCGTCTTCTGAAAGAGTCCAGGCGTCGAACAGTGGGCGTTGACCGACGACGTTCCAGAGGAGACATCCCAGACTCCAAACGTCGGAGCTGAACGAAAGGGATCGGCACACATCAGGGAATTGTGTCTCGGGTGCTCGATAACGGATGGGCGCATTGGAGTATTGCCGTTTCTCCTGACTAGGGAGATATGACTCACCAAAATCGCCCAATAGGATCTTTGCATCCGCTGGAGCAACATCCTCGCTCCTTTGGCCCAGCCAAATTGGCAGTACAGCGTTCTTTGGTGCACTTTCGTCAAGGGGAAAACCATCAAGTCGTGTCACTGACACTGTCGCTGGCATGTCATGTTGCTGGTGGAGCTGGTCCGGCGAGAGCCGCCTGATCCGATCGGGGAGCTGCAATAGGATGTTATCTAGATGCAAGTCACCGTGCACAACACCGCCTTCATGGAGGTAAGCGACCGCTTGAACGACCTGGGCGGCAATAGCTCGGGCAGTTCGCGGCTGGAATAGTCTCGAAAAAGAAGCGTCTTTTGCAAGTCGCAGAGACATCATTGCAGGGTCGTTGACCAGGCACGTATGTCTTCCATTCGGACCGTCAAAGTGGAAATTATCGGTAAAATGCCGAATTAGCGACCGTCCAGGATGTTTCTTGCCAGCATTCTCATCTAGGCGCTGAAGGACATCCACCTCCGTCGAGTCCTCACCAAAATCAGCCAGGACAATTTTGAGAGCCGCGTATTTTTGTTTCAGAATATCCCAGGATAGCCAGACTGTCGAATAACCGCCGTGGCCGAGCTTGTTCAGGATGAGGTAGCGGTCGCTGATGGTCTCACCCAGTGAGACAGGGTGGAAGCCGCCGAGACGGTACTGCTCAAGGTTTTCGACATGTTCGATGTAGTTGTAGTTGTATCCCATATTCATCAATCTGAGGTTGTGATCGTCCATCATCATTGGCGGCTGGGTTGTCTGAGCGGTGACGGTAGCGAGACCACGGGTCGCAGCTTTCGAAATGCGGCCATTGAGACGAAAGGACCTCTTCGTGACTTCAGATATCAGGGTGAGTGATGGTCGCCGTAGCGATTTCAGAGTGCAGGTCGCCATGTTGAATATAACGTTATCGTCTATCGGTATTCAAGGTATTTTGCGTGCCCATGGGTCTGTTTGGGCTTGGGACCATATCAAGTCTTTGGTGGCTGTGATAACAAGTCATTCCACTGTAGGTATAAGAGCGAGTGATAGTAGAAACAGGAAGATCAGCAAGAGAAGGAAACGAAGGCTTTATGAAGAAGAAAAGAACCTGGGAGGCCGAAATCCGGGGTATAGACTAGCTGTTACTCATAGCTTGAGCTATGATGGGTCACACACTGACCCGGATGGAGACTCGGCTTAAAGGAAGTGGATATGGCTGGGGTGTATGGCCTCAGGCATCAACATTGCACTTTTCGGACAAGTTCCGAGGGTTACGGTGTGCATTTTAGCTATAATAGATAGACAATTCCCTGAAACAACTGCATTAAGATTACGTTAATCATCAGGTTTCGCGCGTTAGCGTTGGCGCATACCTGTTGTTGTTGACGGGAGTTGACGGGAACTAGAAGCTCTGTTTGTATGGTGGACCACGGCTGGGATCGGCTACGTAGTAGGAAGCTAGAAAAAATCTATCAGCTCGTGTGACTCTACGATAGCATTGGGTGTAATGAGACGACTAAACTACTTCGATGATGCTTCTAGGCCTGAAGAAGGATTGTGGAATTCCAGGGGATGAGGATTATCATGCGTACATCACGATATCTACATCTGATGCATCTGTGCCTGTGCCTGTATCTGTATCTGTATCCTGTGGCCCGGTTATCTCGTCTGCCGGTTCCGGTCAATCATAACCGGGCTCCCGAGTATCCACAGTCCAGATCAAGTAAACACCAACTTCAAAATCTGGGGTAACTTATCTCTCCTGATCCTTATCTATAGCTCGGCATGTCTGCGGCAAAATATATATGGGCTGACAGCTGTCTATCGGATGATTGCTATTTATTTCAGGAGGCTGCTCGAAAAGCAATTCACGTCCGGGAGACCTTGACCAAGACCAGGAATCGTTCAAATGTATCACGATTCATATCGGAATTAAGTCGGTGTCCAGGTGAAGCTCGCCATTTTTACTCCTTAACACGAATCTTGGATCAGACCATTGATCTCTGATGCTTGACCGCCTTGGCATTCATGGTCCAAGCGGCCTTTTTTCAGATATTAAGGAGTATATTTCGGTAGGTTCCGGCGGCTCTGTGTTGCATGATCTCTTATTCCTCAACTCGCTATAGCAGCGGCGGCGGCGGAAACCCGTGGCCAAGGATGACTCGATTCCACATATTCGTCTCGGAACGCTGCTAATGCAGGTACTCACCTCAGACCTGGACTCGGAAGGGTTATCTCTTCGCTCACCGCCAACCCTTGATCAATTTTTAGATACAGTTGTACGATAAATCAGAGGCTCTGGACCCGCAGCCTTCCGGACCTTCCAACGTAGAGCCACTTATATCAGGTGCCTCTTCGCAAGTCTACTCTCGTCTATCTTGATGGATCGAATGACAGAGGACCACTTTCTGGAGCCAAAGCCCTGGTCGTGGAATTTCGAACAACTTGCTTTTTGTCGATTTCAAGAATCGAGGTTTGGGTGCTGTACGCTGCTGGGTCGATTATTAGGGGCTGACTTCGGACCGATCAAGCCCGTGTTTCTCGTTCGATATCTGGAGCATTGCGTGCAGCATACGGGCCGTTCTCGGTCAGAAGAAATTTCTCGATAGCTTCAAATCGAGTCAAAATGATGCTACAAGCGATCAGGTTGATTTTCTCGGCATTCGCCTGAATGTGGTAGCAAATATGGGAAGAATGGTCCAAGGCATTGCCTAAAACTGGAGAGCCCGAGGAGAGCCGATCTCTATGGATATGGGACCAGCGTCTGCAGGACAGTATCTAGCAAGTGCGACTTGAAAAGGGCATGAAGACAGTGGATGACAAAGAGAGTGTTGCATCTTACGACATGATGCAATGGATGCTTGGTTGTCGTCCTAGTGACCGGCCGAGTCCGAATTAAGTTGCTAACAGTTATACCAGCGTCGAAGTTCCATTTGGCAAAAATTCAGCATCTTTCGCACCTTCTGTCCTTCTAGATAGCATCCAATAAGGGCTGTTATAAAGTACGACCATAACTATCAAGTCATATGTAAGCACAACGCAGATGTCAACTAGCTTTGACAGTAGCTCGGCGTAAAGAGTCTATCGTTGAGTCGTAAATGTGCAGAGTTATATAAATTATCGTAGAGATTAGCACTACCTAGGACTGAGCTTCTATAAAAGCTCAAGTTCGACGGCGTAGTCTTTGATGCTTTGACACAATGTGAGCGGCAACTATGGTGCGGATGCAGGACTGGACGATTCCTGGCCACCAGGATTCTTGGAGATGAAGGTGCCCCTCTCTAAGTGCCGTCATTAATCTGACTCGAAGAGTGTGTGTGTAGGTTATGTGCAGTTTGGCAATTGGGGCACAGCCTGACACTCTCTTACATCCAGGCCAAGGGGTTCAACAAGAACCCGGATCCCCTCTGCCAAACAATCTATTTTGGTTCAATAATTGCGATGTCACTATGAAACCTACGGTATTCCAATGTAATATCATAAGCTTAAATCAGAGCTACCCAGTAGGAATAACACAACGGTTATGTAAACTCAATAAGAGGCACTGTGCTCAACGCCCGATATCACAATAACCTTTCCATCGAACTTTACAACATCATGCACAATGCATAGAAACCTAATTTCATAAAACCGGTATTACGAAGCCGATCAAATGTTAAGCTTTAAGAGTGTATTAGAAATCATGGCATAGGGGAGCTATACCTCTACTCCGGATTTTCCTTGGACTTAAACGACGAGACCAGGCAATCGTTGAAGCTACTGACAAACGAGTTCTGACTCGAGGATTACCAATATAGTCATGTCACGAACAATGACATTACTAATTGGGAACTTTTAACCAGATCATGAGGCCTATGAGTCACTCATTAAGCTTTCTTGATCGAGCCGGTCGGAGGACGTCGAGCACGCCCTACAACTATAAGCGGACATGTTTGTCCAATTACTTGTTTTGGCAATTGAGACATCAGAAACTAATGCACATCAATGTCCGGGATGGCATATCCAAGATCAGACACGACCGGAAACAAGACCGGATCAAACTCCATCGGAACCGCTATCCGGACAGGTTATGACGGATATGCATGAAGCGGGTGGCTTAAAGACTACACAAGCCACTCCAATTGTCCTAATGCTGGAATTGCCTTTTAACGTCCTTATCTGGTATGCCGAGCTTGAAATCCGGGGAGACTTTGCAACCATCATCAAGTGACTCAGTCTGCGTATGCGAATCTTGCCTTGTCGTAGCAACCCTCTACGTCGCGTGATACACCGACTGGCCACCATATCAGTACTTTCACGATCTACACTGCACCTCTGTCTACATAAATCTTCCCCGCCTTCGAAGCCTCGAATCAAAAAAGACAATGTTCTTTGTAGAGGCTGCATTAGCTGTTTGCTTGTGATACCGGTCACATTTCATGCTTCTGAATTGGCCTATCATGATCAGCTTCTGGCTGTTCCCCGCCCGCAACAACCCCAGGTTTTTTCTTATCAGACCTCAAATCTTGTCTTTGAATCCGGTTATCCAACAGTGTGCCTCGGTTATCTAACCCCGGACGCCTCCCGCTTGGCTTGACCTGGTTTGCATGCATCTGATTCACACCAACAGCCTTGCAAGGAAGGTCTTTATGGACTACAGTTCATACCCTCTACGCCATCAATCAGCAGATGTAAACTTGTCCTGATGCCAAGTATTAATTGCATGTTTACATCGAGTCGGTGAGTCTCAGTTGAGTAGTTATCATAATTATTAAATGTTCTAAGCCTGCTTTCTTTGAGCGGCCTGTTTCTTTCATGACTAGATACAGAAGCTTTTATAGCTATACAACACATGGGATCTTCTGTCCCTTCGTACTCAATTCACTAACTTTTTGTACTCCAAACTCCGTTTTTTAATTTTCATTTCCCATGTGTGCTGTATTCCATCTCTTTATAAATGTAGTATATATGGAAGCAACTGAGTCTTCCTCTCTCAACGCTGGTAGGGTATCTTCTTTTGTGAAAATCGGATCGCCACGTATCTCATGCAGTTGGTAACAAAGGAAAGGTGTAAATAATGCAATAATTAATCAAAGGCGATGTGAATGGTAGTGGGTCAGGCGACAGGGTGATTAGTTGTCGTCTTCTGACGAGTTGGAGAGGCTGCTGAGCCGGTGAGCGTCAAGGTGCTCCAGGCTCTCGTACTCAATAGGAGACTCAATAGCAGGGTAGGCAGGGGGGCTGGGAGGCACGTCTTGGTAGACTGGGGGAGCCTCGTTATCCCAGCTGACACCCATGCCAGCATGAGCAGTCATGACAACACCGTAGTGCATGCGCAGGATGCGGCCGGTACCAGTCTGGGTAGCCAGTTGAGGCTTGCCCTCGGGAGCGTACTCTCGGGACACAACAAGCTCGATGAGAAGCGAGTGAGTCACCTCAACTCCTTCCAGTGACTTAGTATCGCAGGCGTACTTGAGCTCCTTGCTGTGAGACTTGTACTGGTTGGCGAAGTAGTCAAACTCCATCTCAACCTTTCCGTCGGTACCAGAGAAGTCGGACTTCCAGCCATCGTGGAGATGCTTCTCGCCTAGGACGCGGACCTCGTTGCGGGGAAGGCTCTTCTTCTCGGGATCTTGAGTTGAAGCGGGAACGTGTCGGTCGCAGGCAGGGGCCACGGTCTTGATAGTCTCCTCCAGTCTCCAGGTAACCTTCTTGAGTCGCCAGAAGTCAATGGTCTTGGCCTTCTCGTTGTGGCTCATGAGGCCGTCCAGTCGCAGGTTGACAGTGTTGGTGCCGGTAGGATGGATAACGTTGTTGTAGTGGGCAGAGGCCTTGATGTTGGTAGGAGGGAAGACGCGGACAGAGTGGTGAGGAATCTCGTTCTCGGGAAGAGATCGCTTGACGAGAACAGTCTTCTCAAATCGCACAGGTGTCACAGAGCCAGTAGCTGAGTGAATGCTCTTAGTGACGTAAGCGTCGGCCTTGAACTCGTATGAAATGGCGACCAAGGGAGTGTCCATGGTAGCGGGAAGGTGTCCATCGAGGAGAATGGAGAAGGGGAATGTGTGACGACCCTTTCGGAGAGTGGTGGGTTGAGCCAGGAATTGCCAGCTCTTGAGCTCAGTGTACTGGTTCTGGCAGTCTGTGCAGTGGCTCTGGTAAGGCCTCTTCTGGTAGACGTGGAGCTTAAGAGAAGCAGCAAAGCTGCCAACCTCGACAACCTCCTCCTTGACATACAAGGACATTTCGCCAGTAATGAGGGCGCCAGTGCTCTCCTCGGTGTTGCCGTGGAAGACAACTGGAGGGCTCTCGATGTTCCAATCAATGGAAACATCTGAGGGCTGATCCTTGTGTGACTTGCCAAAAGGCAGAGAAATGCGGTGATGCTTCTTGACAGCATCTGCCAGTTCGGTCATCTTGACGGCATGGACTTGGGGTCGATCCTCGCCGTCTGAAGTGTAGGGGCTGTTTGTGCGTGATCGAGCAACCTTCTTGATCTGAGCAATGTTGCCCGATGAGGTGCGGATGAAGTTAGCCACGCGGTGGGGCATGGCGGTGGTAGTGAGCGATCTTTTTATAAGACGCTGTTATGTGTGCTTATACGGGTTTAAACGGTGGGGGGTTGGCGGCTAAAATGGCACTCGGCCTGAACGAGTTTTCGCAAAAACTCTTCAAGGTGATGTAATTCCGGAAATAGTAAGTTCGACGACGTATGCTGTAATGGTGTAATACGGCGGGAGATAGCCAGGGCCCAGGGGTAACGTGGTCTTCTGACTTTTAAAGTGTTGCGAGCGGCGTCAATGGAAAATCGGCAATGACGATGGATGGCGTTGGTAACGACTCAAACTTGCTCCGAGGTGGTGGGCAAGGATTTTGAGTGCCGGCTATTAGCTGCGGGTGCAGTAGCGGAGTGGCGGTTGGTTTGTTTTTTGTTTTCCTCGAAATTCTTCTGAAGAACGAGTGACTGTGATGTCAATTGGTTTCGAATCTTTGCTAGAAAAGCCAATTGTGCTGGTAGTTGTTGATGATTGTGTTTTGCTTTGTTCGTGTGTAAGTGGTAGGCCAGGTAACTTTTTTGTAAGTCGATAGTTGTCTGGGGGCTAACTTAGTCAAGTGTTGTTGACCCTTGATAGATGAAGTCTGGGGAACTTGATGATAAGCCAAGATGAGTATGGGGAAGATATGGAGAGTCCTTTCAAGCGGAAAGATCGAGGGCATCACCAGGACTAAATATCTTGTTCAGACTCTTCGACTCGTGCTTCGGCCTGGGGGAAACGATGTGTCATAGCCAAAGGTGCCCTGCTATGGCGAGCTTGTAAAGTGGATATCACTGACAGGCGGCTCCCGCCTGACTCTGCCATTTTCGCTCGCGCCCTGGACGCCCTGGGACCTCGTCGGGCGTGTGGGTTATGGTTAGGTATGGAGACCGCCGAAGGGCGTGAGACCAGCAGGGTGGGTTCTAGTGGCCGGACCCTCGCAACAATACACCAGCACAGTCTGATCGGGACCTTGGCACAGTCCATATGGGAGTAACGCGGTGTTGCGGTTGGCCAAGAGCTTCGTCTTTTGGACGGTGCGCACCAGGTTGGGACTGTAAGCCAATGCTTTCTTGGCATGTTCCAACGTTTCTGACCTGATGTCCATTACGGTCACAGAGCACAGTACGGCACAACGCAGTACATAGTGGGTCAATAGGAGGCATGTTGGATCTTGCGCATAGCGATCGTGGATCGTAGGACCAGGTTTAATCCCCATGTGTGGAACAAGACCAAGTCGACGATGATGGAGTCAGTTTTACCAGGACACGAACCGACGCTGCCCGGCTGTGGCCGTCAGGCTGGTTAAGGGAGAAGCTGGTTCAAGGCAAGCTCTGGAAGATTGCAGTCTGGAAGCAAGCTTGCTGGGGTTACTGTAAACGATGCTGGCTCGACCAAAAGAGTGGCATGCAGTATCCCAGCCGTTGTTTTCTTTTGGCTATGTTCTCCTGCGGTCTCGGCAAAGTAACCGCTGACTCTCTGGCCTCTGCACTGAAAATCAGACGGGTCATGTCTCCGAGTTTGGGTTTTTTCTAGACGCACACTAGCCTCACAAATTCTCACTGAGAGCATCGGCGTAGTAGGCCGACGACCGGCCCGGTAAGCCACAGGGTTGATCAAGGGGGGACCCTTTGATCTCACTAACTAGTGTTTGTGTTAGCTTTTGTCCGCGAACTCTTGACGGAAATGATCGATAGAAGCCAACAGTGTAGCATCAGCAGTAGTAGAAGCAGCATCGGCCCAGTAGAAGATGATTCGATACAGCGGCACATGACGCGGCAGGAAACATCACTGACCAGTAGCAACCTGCATTTATATCGTCAGATGTTTCTTCCAAGACAGGTCAATTCAAAGTCCAATGTTTGAAGATCAATCAATATGATGGCATTTGTTAATGGCATTTGTTGATCCCATATTGAGATGAGTGGCTGTTGCTCATCAGACAGGACCGACCCTCGGAGACTTGAAAAGCCACCCGCGGAAAAGGCAGGCAGCCTCAGTCAAAGCCGGCCACGTGCGGTTGGCCGACAGGGTGGAAGGCGCAATTGAGGTCGGTTAGTGGCCCGTAGCGCTGTAGATTTACTGGCCTCAGCGCCAACCACTGCACTAAAAGGGATCCAGACGGGGAGTACAATAGCCGCTGTAGAAGGCGCAATTCGGATCTCTATTGGAGTTGAAACACGCCCAGGAACGGGAGCGGATATTGATCAGGCTCTCATGGACGGCTTCACTACTGCACAGCTAATAAGCTGCTTCCCTCTTCAGGACATACAAAGTGGAGGCTCATTAAGACATGATACCCTACGGAAGCTGTCTTACAGGCGGTGTATGCGCTCGAATGCCCTGTTAAGGGGCACGTCAGGTGCTGTTTTGCAAACGAGAACCCCTGTGGGTGACTGCGAGATTCGGGAAGAAGAGAAGAGAAAAGAGAACAAACATACCATGTCACCATGTGAGTTGTATTGCCTAGAAAGGGCAGGCAAACATACGACGTTATTGGCTAGCTCAGAACTTGCTAGGCCAGCTCCGAGTCTCGGCCGATGGAAACGAGTATCATTACCAAATAAACATACGAGGATACATTGTGAACTCGTGCCTGTATAGGCATGAGAGATGAGCACAAGGTCAGGCTTCGGTCGATTTGAGGTTTGGGTTTCTCATCTGCCGTTGGTTTGGAATTATACAGACGGCCATGATTGTGAGATGATGATAGACTTGGAATTGATTGATAAATAGTAGGATACATGTAATAGTACTGATCAAACAGCCATATGGCTTTGGGCTACATTCAATACCTGGCTGCTCCAACTATGAAACTCTAGCTCATTGGGGTAAGAATGACACCCTAGATTCGCATTTCAATATTGCATGTTCCATCATGTGGACGACGTCGATTGACCATGCTGCCATCTGCCATGTTACTCTCGATATTCTTGCTCTCAGTCACAGATCAGGTGGGACAATTTCCATGTCCGGTCCCGGTCCCACTGAACAAAGACAGGGCTAGGGAAAAAAAAGCCCAGAGCAATTTCGAGAACAATTGTTTGAGCTGGTTCCACAATGAGTCCGCCCATTAAGTAAAAAAACGGTACACGTTGCCCTTTGATCAGATATTTACGTCTTGGACGCTGGCTTGGCTCTATCATGAAAAGTCAATGCACACGGTGTGGTCCATGCTGCCTTGCGCTTTCCCAACTGCGAAAACATGGTAGCGGCACAGTGGATAGATGGCTCCATAAGATGAAGATTTTTCTTGACAGTGACTGACCGTATGTTAAGGTGAAAAAAGCCAAGAGGCAACCGCGGTGGGAGATCGACCAATGAAGGACAGGAGCGCGGCGAGTACGTACTTATTGTGGGTACGGCTTCCATTAAGCAATTCCTTCCGTTCACCTTCCACGCCTTCCAAGAACTTCCAGGCTTGAACGGTTCTACAAGATCCTGGGAAAATCTCTGAGAGAACTGACCACCTCCTGATCGAATTTCAGGCGCTAGTCCGATCTTGGCTTTCGTTTCTTGGATTCACAACTTCGATCTTGGAACAGCGAGGGGGCCTTTTATTGGCGATGAGTCAAGGAGTAGAAGCGGGAGTGCTTTGGATCTTGCTAGCATGATCCCTTATTGGCTTGGTACCTTACGGTGAATCGCGACACCACACCCCCCACGCAAACCGTTGATCGCAGCATCGTGAACCAAGGTTCGCTCATTAACAGGGTTTGCAGCAGCCAAAACTTTTTCATGATATGATGGGTTACCTTGTTGAGCGCGGCAGTGGCTGTTTTGGTGAATGAGCACATAATCAAACAGGAGTACACTACCTGCGTTGGCATCGCCTTGTTACTTAGGCTTCCATTACGCGGCTCGTCTATATCTCAATCTGATACAGATACAGTTTACACCGTGTTGTCTTCGAAATCACATGAACGGAGACATCAAGCTCAACATGTTAACATGTTTAGATAACTCTTGCGTCAAGCGCCACTCGGTCGATGTCATCAAGCAATCAAGACATGAGTGTTGAGTTTCTCATGTGAAAACAAAGAACATCTCGATCAAGCAGATATGGCGAAACCGTGAGTTTAGGGTATCAGATCACACCTATTGATGAAGATTCTACCGCCGCTATCCCCACGAATTTGATACATGGCGGCATCAGAAAGCCTCCGACTCCCATCCTTTAGGCGCGGTTACTCCCATGCCCCGAGGAAACGCCAGAAGCATCCCCGCCTTCGAGATCGAACACCAGCTGACACCATCGCGGTGTCGATTCTAGATGCCTTCGTCAGCTCGTGTAGTTCAGAGTGGAGCTGCAACACCAACTCAGCTTCGATTTTTGCTTCGAATTGCCACACGTGAAGTTCCACACACACACGCACTCTCACTTACGCAATTAGTCTATTACGATTCGTTAAGAGGACTTCAACAGGTCACGTTCTTGTCAGACACGAGATCGACAAGTACCACTGTGCACACCATCAAGCTACTTCGGCCGAGACCGAACCGGGAGAGCCTCATTTCAGATGATGCGGCTCTTGACTAAAAATTATCTCGGCTTTCAATATACCTGGCTTTGTGGTCAAGGTGCAACATATAACGCATTACTTGTTCCTGAAGATCATGCATCAGTCTCCAGCCACACAGTGCTCCTG